>SJYV01038801.1:90118-146593 GCA_006410875.1 Neotragus pygmaeus
TTTTTTTTTTTTTTAAACAAACCTAGAATTACAGCTTGACCCTGAGTTTTCAGAGCTTGGGTAAGATGATAGTAATACAATAAGAGAATGCATTGGATGAATTACCTTTGAAAGGTGCCTAATGCCTTTTCGATCAATAGAACTTAGTCGCTAATCTTTTTATTAGAAGATAAATCTGGAGGTTTCATTTCCCTGAAGGAAGTTTGCTCCTTTCAAAGTTAGTGCTTTTTCACAAAGAGACTGGAAAATTGAAACATCTTCACCTCATAACACAGCAGGCATCTGCGGAAGGATGCTCAGTAGGGTGCTCTTCTCTATCCTTTGCTTCACTATTTGCCCAGTGAAGATAGGCTCTAATTGGAGATGGACCAGCTAGCTGAGAAATTATTGCAGAACATTTTTCCCCCATATCTTTCTTGGAAACTGTTGAGAAAGTATCCCAGAAATCCAGGCCAAAGTGTATTGAGGTGTAACTGTCTCTTATACACATCTGGCAGTGGCGGCGGGACCGGGATGGAAGGTTAAGTCCTGAGCAGCAGTAGCAGCTGCAGCCGCCCGGGGCCAGGCTGCGCGCCCCGGTCCCCTCCTCGGCCGCGGCGCGCCGGCAGCCCGGTGATTCGCTCTCTCTCTTTGGCGTTTGAAGGGAGCGCGGTGACTGTCCTTGAGCGCGGAGGGGCGAGCTCGCCGCCAGAGCGCCGGAGCAAGAAGAGGCGCAGGAGCGGCGGCGGCGGCGGCGCCCGAGCACCCGAGGGGGTCCGAGCCCCGGCAGCCGGCCAGCCCCGCGCCACAAAGGGAGCGCCCCCGCCGCCTGGCACGCCACCTCCCTCCCCAATGTCCTCGGCCATCGAGAGGAAGAGCCTGGACCCATCTGAGTAAGTGCGACGCCCCTGCCACCGAGGGTCCACGGCCTCGCGACCCGGGGCGGCGGACTGGGGCGGGCGGCCGGCGGGAAGGCTCCAGGTGCGCGCCCGCGGCGTGCCCTTGGTTCCCTCTGCCGTGCGCGGGGCTCCCGCACCCTCTCGGGTGACTCCGGGGACACTGAGAGCGGGGCTGGGTGGCGGGCGGCAGGAAGAGGGGTCGGCCCGGAGCCTCAGCGGGCCCCTCGCGGCTCCCTGGGACGCTCCCTAAAGCCACTTCGGGCCAGAAAGTTTGCACAGGAGCATGCACAAGGGGAGGTCAGAGGCGCGCCGGGGCAGTCCCGAGAGCCTTCAGGACTCGATTCTGCTCCCCTTTCCCTCTCGTTCCTTCTCTTTGTCCGTCTGGTCCTGGAAAGGGGGACGCTACAAGTGGAGCCCCCCACCCCGGGTCCCCGACGGTCCCCTTCGGGTCCGCAGGTGGAGCGGTTGCCCACGGCGCCGGGGACCCGCGGGTGGGGAGGTGCGAGAGTTCACCTCGGAGCTCACTCAGGCCTCCAGAGACTTCAGAGCAGCCGAGCAACACGGGAGTTAGTCTGGATGCGCGGACATGCCTCTCCCCTCGGGGTCCGCCGATGGGTACCTTTGAACCTCCAAAGTTAGTGCACCATTCTGGATATAGGTGAATTTTTCCGGAGAGCGGAGTCTGAAACGGCTTTTGTCACAATCTCAAAGGGTTTAGGGTCTGGGAACCAGAGCTCTAATTGAACCGCATTTGTTTTCTGAGCCCTTTCTGACTGGCTTGAAGTATTCCCCTCTTCCCAGTCTTTACCTTCAGCCCATTGCTCAGTGTTAACATGGGGAGAAAGGGATGTTTAAGATGTCATTCCCGTCAGCGCAAATGCCCTTTTAAGATTCATTAGCTGTCTGGTTTTGAGAATTTTTATTCCTTTGAAGTCCCCATCTAAATCCTTTGAAGGGATTTGTTACACAGACCAAAGGAGCTGGTTAATGACTTGTCCATTTGTGCTTTTAAGAGGCATTTGTTTTGTTTTGTTTTCTTTTTCTGCTTTAAAAGAATTGTGCTTTCCTGATTGAAATACCTCCTCCTCCCAATTTCAGCCTCCTATGGTGTTTATATACCTGGGTTTTACCCTCAGTTACCAGCATAAAAAGCTCAGCGTGTTCTCATAAAACACAGGAAGTAACCATGATCCAGTGAGAATATAAACATCACCATTCAATCTTGAAGGTTCAGAAGCCAGATCTACAAGGAGTCAGGTTTGTTCTAACAAAAACCCAGCTTCCTTAAATTCTCAGGGAAAAAAATAACATTGCTTTTTTTTTTTTTAAAGTATTTATTTAGGAAAACTCTGGGAAGGGTGCTTTGNATTCAATCTTGAAGGTTCAGAAGCCATATCTACAAGGAGTCAGGTTTGTTCTAACAAAAACCCAGCTTCCTTAAATTCTCAGGGAAAAAAATAACATTGCTTTTTTTTTTTTAAGTATTTATTTAGGAAAACTCTGGGAAGGGTGCTTTGCTCACTTTTTTTTTTTTTTAAACAAACCTAGAATTACAGCTTGACCCTGAGTTTTCAGAGCTTGGGTAAGATGATAGTAATACAATAAGAGAATGCATTGGATGAATTACCTTTGAAAGGTGCCTAATGCCTTTTCGATCAATAGAACTTAGTCGCTAATCTTTTTATTAGAAGATAAATCTGGAGGTTTCATTTCCCTGAAGGAAGTTTGCTCCTTTCAAAGTTTGTGCTTTTTCACAAAGAGACTGGAAAATTGAAACATCTTCACCTCATAACACAGCAGGCATCTGCGGAAGGATGCTCAGTAGGGTGCTCTTCTCTATCCTTTGCCTCACTATTTGCCCAGTGAAGATAGGCTCAAATTGGAGATGGACCAGCTAGCTGAGAAATTATTGCAGAACATTTTTCCCCCATATCTTTCTTGGAAACTGTTGAGAAAGTATCCCAGAAATCCAGGCCAAAGTGTATTGAGGTGTAATGTTCAGATAGGCTCTAGGAGAATGTAAAATATTAATTAGAGGGTGAGTCCCACAGTTATTGGCTTGGAACATCCACCAAAGATAATGTGATATTATCTTTAATTATAGAAAGATAGAGCCAATATCTTATCCAGTCCTTTCCTATCTCATATTAGGCCATCACAGACAGTAGCTTTTTGGCTTAACATTTCTCCTGTGGACCACTACCCTACCAGATGCTTCAGTGTGTACATACTTGGATCAGTGTGACTGAGGTCAGTCTGATCAGCGACTCCAAATTACAGCCAGAAACTTGCCTAGGCCTATGCAAATGAAACATTTAGACAGAAAGACAGCCAGAATTCACAGACACACAGATTTCCTCTACTGTGCCATCGGTGGTCCCTCCCTACTGCCTCCCTGTGAATAACAGGAGCAGTTCATTTCAATTCCAGGCAGTTTTGCACCAGCTAAGTGCAAATTCTCTTCTTTCACAGTTGGTTGGCAGGATCTGCGTCAGGGCATCCAGTGGTGTTGAGGTTCCATGAATGTTTCTGAAAGCCTAAAGTAAGGCCACGGGCTGTGAAAAAGGGAAGAGAAGTGATTCTGAGGCACAGGGAAATGCTGGGTGTTTTATTTCTCAGGAGGGAGGGTGGAAGTCCTTATACATAACCTGTGGAAACAAAGACAAGTCAGGCTTCAGTGGATGTTTAAAACTCTATCTAAAGTCTGGAGTTTTTAGGAGATAATTAGTTTGGGTTTTACACTTCCCTGGTCTCAAAGGAGATCATCTCACAAAGGACCCTCATACCCATTCTACAAAGTGTGGTTTCAATATGCTTGAATATTCACAGGGAAGTGTGCACTTTAAAGACAGAGTTCTCTGAAGGTGTCAGAGTGTGTTATCAACACTGATTCCCTGAGCCTCATCCTTCCTAAGTATAAAGGGCCTTAAGTGCTGTGGGCACAGGACAGTCAGGATGCAAGGTCACCAAGTAAGCCAGCATCAGCTGGAAATAGGAGACACAGATTTATATCCTCAAGGTACCAAGGGGGAAATTCCCTTTGGGAATTTCACAGTTGGAAGCAGGTCCATTTTTCCAAACATAATAGATTTTTGAAAAATAGATTTGTGTTTGAGTGAAGTTCAAGAGAGCATTTGTTAACTGCTACAGACCAACAGGTATTGGGTTTTTCCTGTGTCCCATCTGGTGCAGGAGTCATTTCTCGCACTCTGTTTGTTTTTTTATCTTCTTCTGGCAAGTAAAGTTATTTCTTTTAAAATGTAAAACAAAAGGATCCAGATTCCAGTTAAGTGAACTGGAGACACTATATGATTTTGTAATGAAAGAACACATGTCACAGGCTCACTCTTAACAATCGCCTGGAGGAGATTTCAGTGTTTAATTGCCTTCCACACTCTCTCCCCATTCTCTTTCCCAAATCAACTTAATGTGAATCAGTTTTGCTGCTGTAAAAGTGTTCATGTGCAAAAAGGTCTGTTTGATCTCCTTTATAAATATAACAGTGGCTTTAATCAACACCTGAGATTTTTCCTCAAGGACTCATTCTGTAAGAAGGATAGGATGTGGAGTTTCTGTTAAAAATAATAATAATGAGAATTTCTATTATATCTTGATGGTATTTTCATTTGGGAAAGAGAAAGCAACCTAAAATAATTTGGGGACCCTTTCCTCCTCATCTCTACATTCGTGCAGTTGCAAAGGGATGGAGTCCAGGTGGTGCAAAGATTCGAAAGGGAATGTGAAGATGTTTAATCGGCTAGTTAGTCACTGTTCTGGCCACAAGCAGCTCTTAGAGTCCTGGTGCCTCCTCTGGGGTTGGGCAGTGCCCTTGGCTCCGGGGTATGGGGGGAGGAAAGAGATGAGGTGTGGAGGTAGAGTAGGAGGGGAGGGGGGATCAAGAAGAAGAGAGACCACAGGTCTGGGAGGGGGCTGGGCTGCAGGTGGGGGGTTGTGTGTGTGCAGTACCCTTTGCCTGGGTGCCTCTTGGTGCCCCGCCCTTGCTGCTTCTAGGATCTAGAACGTAGGGGCTAGCCCTTTCCTGTCCTAACCCCAGGCTGGCGGGGCCTCTGCCCGTCATCTGCCCTAGGTGTATGCTCTCCCCTCCTTTCTCCGATGTCAGCAGATAATTGAGTGAGGTTCTCTGTGGGGCGCAGTGTGACTCCTGAGCCCCTGGTGCTGGTCTCTCCGAGGTGAGGCCATCCCTAATGCGTGGCCTTCCTTCCAGGGAGCCGGTGGACGAGGTGCTGCAGATGCCCCCGTCCCTGCTGACATGCGGAGGCTGCCAGCAGAACATCGGGGACCGCTACTTCCTGAAGGCCATCGACCAGTACTGGCACGAGGACTGCCTCAGCTGTGACCTCTGCGGGTGCCGGCTGGGTGAGGTGGGCCGGCGCCTCTACTACAAGCTGGGCCGGAAGCTCTGCCGCCGAGACTATCTCAGGTGCGTCCTCGCCGCCCTCCTAAGATCACGTTGGTCTCAGCTGCCCTGTGCAGGGGAGCAGTTGGCCTGTCTTCCTGTTAGAGAAGCATGTTCTCGGGGACACATGCCTGTGTGGTCCAAATCTCATATTTTAAAGGCAAGAGAGTGATGAGGACAAAATGCAGAATAGTGGTTCCCTCTGGGGGTCAGACAAGGGGAAAGGGTGAGAGGAGGAAGACGCAGGGTATGCCAGGGGAACTGGGAGTTTTGAAGCTTGTAAGTTTGAGGGTGGATTCCTAGCAGCTCATTTGATGCTTCAAAAACATGTGCATAGGTTCTAAGTATTCTTTTGCAAGATCTTGATGTAATGTGATGAGAAATTTAAAAAGAGTAGCATGGAAACATACACTAATGTATATAAAATAGATAGCCGGTGGGAACTCGCTGTATGACTCGGGGAACTCAATCTGGGGCTGAGACAACGTAGAGAGGTGGGAGGCTCAAGAGGAAGGGGATATATGTATGCCTATGGCTGATCCACATTGATGTATGGCAGAATACCACACAATATTGTAATTATGCTTCAATTAAAAATAAAATTTAAAAAATTGAAAGTACAATCTCACCCCAGCACTCCAAGCAGTTCTGGTCACAGCAGGAAGGCCCTGAAGTGAGCTGTAGATTTGAGCCCCGGCACCACTGCTTTCTAGCTCTGTGACCTTGGACAAGTTATATAACCTTCCTAACCCTCAATTTCCTCATCTGTAAAATGGGGTTATAGAATAGCAGTACCTGCTTCCAGGAAGGGGTGGGAATTAGATGGGGTGGTACACGTAAGGTGCTTGGCATGGTGCATGGGTATCAAGTAGATGTTAGCTGCTGTCTTTCAGTAACCCTCATGACGTTTATCATTAGAGTCTTTCCGGACCTAATGAACAAAGTGATGGAAGAAGGGAAAGGCAGAAGAGGAACTCTAGAACACCCACTGTGACAGGCACTGAAGATATCTCAGATACTCTGGGTCATACGTTTGGCTATGAATTTTCCGACTCTCAAACGAGTGCCTTTGCCTGGAATGTTCTAGTTTCATATGAAATTTCCAGTTTCATATTAGCTGCGGCAGAGGTAACTCTATGCCCTCTGCTGTCAAATCTGCTCGACTGTGTAGCTGTCAGTTTTTTTGCCATCTTCGTGGGGTACAGGGTCTGTGGAGCATGCAGCCTTAATACATTAGGGCCACCCAACCCAGGGAAGCTTGTTTAGACTCCAGTGCCCTTGGCTGCCAGGCCAGCTCTTTCTCCCAAACCCGCCCTCAGAGCATTTTACATTAAAAAAAAAAAAAAAAAAAAAAAAAACTGCAGGCAATTCCATGGTGAAGCAAGCTTATCTATTTACCCAGAGACTGACAGAATAAGCTTTTTCTCCCCCCTAAATTTCCTGATTAAAGTCCTTGCAAATTTGGTGGTTCAGAGAAAAGAAGTCAAGTTTCCAAGGATGATGATTTTAATTTTGACCATTTATTATTATTATTATTAAGAAACAAGAACATAGAACTGGGATAAATAGAGACCTGATTCTGCTCCCTACTAGTTTGCCAAGTCAGTGTGGAAAAGCAGACGGGTAAATGATTCCCACCGGGCCCCCTGACTACATCCCTGTCAAATCATTTGAATCTTATTAAATGAAGTACAGATAGAGTAAGGTCAAAAGAGCTGAGGTTTCTCCCTATCTCTGAGGTTTTATATAACATTCAAGAAGAAAACCCCTTGCTGCCTGGGCTTGTTAATCTCTTGCATTTTTAAAAAGGAGAGGAAAAAAAATAGTCTGGGAGAACCCAATGTTAATTAACTTGTGTCTTGGTGACATGAAATAATTCTTTTCCCTGCTACATTCCTAGGCAACATGTTAATTAACTCTGTGTTAGCGCAGGCGTTTCCAGCCATCCTTTCATATTTATATTATTGTTATTAAAATGGGCAGGTGGAAGCTTCAGACATGACACCTCTTGACAGAGGAGAAAAATCGTTTCNTCCCTGCTACATTCCTAGGCAACATGTTAATTAACTCTGTGTTAGCGCAGGCGTTTCCAGCCATCCTTTCATATTTATATTATTGTTATTAAAATGGGCAGGTGGAAGCTTCAGACATGACACCTCTTGACAGAGGAGAAAAATTGTTTCTTGCTGCAGGCATGGCCCTTCAGCCATGGACTTGTTTGCTTGCATTCTTAACATAGCTGACAGTGCCTTTGCAAAAGGCAAGTTGGAGGAGTGACGAAATGTGTCCTGGGATGGTGTTCAATCCTTACCCCCGACCCCCCGACCTACCGTCACCCCAGGAGAGCTTCTCCCCAGGGTTTCCAGTTGCTGCTGCCTGGCCTGTTAAAGTCTTTTTCAGACATTTAGCCTCACATAATCAGGAGATCCCCATGCAGGACCTAAATAAACTGTTAGTCGCTAAGTTGTGTCCAACTCTCTGCGGCCCCATAGACTACAGCCCGCCAGTCTCCTCTCTCGATGGAATTCTCCAGGCAAGAATACTGGAGAGGGTAGCCATCCTCTTCTCTAGGGGATCTTCCCAACCCAGGGATCAAACCCACGTCTCCTGCATTATGGGCAGATTCTTTACCATCTAAGCCACCAGGGAAGCCTGAACCCAAATAAACCCTGTGCTATTTATGTTGTTTTGTTGGGAACTTAACAGTAGCTGTTAATGTCAGTACCGAATCCAGATCCCTTTTTACAATTTTTGTGCTCAGTGCAGCCCCTACCCACTATTGTTTTACCTTCAACAGCACCTTTCTGTTAAAGCCAGAAGCCTGCCCAGTACCACCACCTACCCACCCAATGCCCAGCAGACCTTGCCCAGTGGTTGGCACTGCCAGAGACCAAAGTCCAGTAATTTTGCCTGGAGCCAAGGCCACTTGGAGATATAACTTACACCCCAGAGTCGCCATGCATTCAGGGCAAAGCTCCCTTCTAGGGGACTTGGCCCAAGACTGCAACTTGGCCTGCCTTCCATCTTCTGTCTGGTTTCCCTTGCCACTGTACCTGTTTTCTCTGATGACACATCCTTAATAAATCCTGGCCTCAGGGTCAGTTTCTGGGATAGCCAGCCTAAGTTACCAATTCTTGGTGCCAGAGGTGAATGTGCAAGTTAGATGTCAAGTTCTAGCTTATTTTCACTTAGTGAAGTCTCAGCACACCAGAGCTGGAAGGGGCTGTAGAGGCCTCCCTTTCCTTCCAGTTCTCTTGTCTTACAGCTTAAGACATGGAAGCCAAGGCAGAGGATGTCCCTGGCTCCAGGAGAACTGGCTGATTGGAGGTGATGTCGGGATCTGAAGGTGTCTCCCAGATATTAATCCTTCATGCTTCCTGTCATTAACTGCCTGACGTGTGTTGTAATTTACCCTCCGATTTCCCTTTAATAAACGCTCCCCTTCCGTAAGGGCCACACACCCCCGGCCGTTGGCTGCTTTCCACACATGCTGTTTTGTGAGTCATTTACTCTCACTCAGGCCCAAACTCTTACTGAACAATCAGGAAATCAGAACTGTCTTTCCACCCCATGACCGCCATGGTGGCAGTTCCTGACAGTTCCACCATCTGCTATCTTGGGATGAAGTGTTCTTCCCCCATTAATGAGTTTGCTCCCAGGTGGGGCCTTGAAAACACTAGGAGATCTTTGCATGGAGAGCAGGATTTGGAGGGAAACTAGCCAGCCTGGCTGTAACCGCGAGCTCTCTACCCACCGACCGCGTCTTCCTGGTTCCATTCTGCTATAAATTTCTCAACTGCTCTCATCGCCCCTACATCCTCTCAGAACCTACCAGTTGATTCTCTGCTACGCTGAAGTTCCTAAGAACTTCTGAGAAGAAGAGGCATTTACTTAAAACTGCCCTGAAGGTTTCCCGTGGAAAAGACCTGCTGACATGCCATGTAATCAGGCAGCAAGACTGGCCCCTTTGGGAATACCCCCAAAATGTGTTAAAACCCAGCCAGTGTTGGCTTCCTCCTTGAGCGCTGGTGCTTTGACTTGCTGCATTCCATCCTCCAACAGCCAGATGAGGTCGATGCTGTGATAACTGTCATTCCACAAGCTCACAGTCATCAGAGGTCTCAGCAGGGTCGCTTAGGTACTCAGGGCCGGTCCTGCTTGAATCTGAGTCTTCTGATTCCAGCACTTGTGTTATCCAGCTTGTGTGGGCTGATTCTCAAACTTCAGCCTGCATTAGCATCACCTGGCCGTATTCAGGACCAGACAGACAGTTGGGCCTCTACCCACAGAGCGTCTCAATCAGGAGGGCCTGAGTGTGCACTTCTAGCAAGTTCCCAGGGGTTGCAATGCAGTTGGTCCCAGGACCACACTTTGAGAACCACTGTGCTAGGCTCTGGTCTTTCTAGGTGGCACTAGTGGTAAAGAACCCGCCTGCCAGTGCAGGAGATGTAAGAGACGCGGGTTTGATCCCTGGGTTGGGAAGATCCCCTGCAGGAGGCCACGGCAACCCGCTCCAGTATTCTTGCCTGGAGAATCTCACGGACAGAGGAGCCTGGAGGGCTACAGTCCATAGCGTCGCACAGTTGGACAGGACTGAAGCAACTCAGCATGCGCTCGGCACCACCATAGTGCATCTCCTGCTTTGACACCGCATATTGCTTAAAATAAATGACCAGCCAACTGAGACTTAGGAGGGTCTTGGTTTTGATGACAGAAGAGAAGTTTTTCAGAGACTTATGCCATTGGGCCAGCGAGGCTCTTGAATTAGGATCTTCCATTCTATATGGAGAGATACTGTTCGTCCCCTGGTGGCTGAGGGACTGTTCACTGTTGAGCTCCCTCCATCTCCCGGAAGCTGTTGTGTGCAATGGCCTGTGTGGCTCTGGAGAAGTTAATGACCACCCCTCCCCGTGGGTGGAATTAGAGCCCTTGATGTGGTAGTGTGTGGGAGGGAGCCTCAGAAAGATGCCCATTTCATTCCATTCCTCTCAAGAAGGCCCCTGGGCTTTACTCCTGCTCCCCTTCTAAAATAAAAGTTCCCTTGGGAGGAAACACACAGTCCACGACTAAGCTTTTTTTTTTAACTGGAGGAAAATTACAATGTCATGTTGGTTTCTGCCATACAACATGAGTAAGTCACAATTACATATGTAAAACTATATATAATGTATATATATCCCCTGCCCTGATTTGCCCCTCTAGGTTGTCACACAGCACAGGCTGGGCTCCTGTGTTATAGAGCGGCTTCCGCCTAGCCATCTGTCTTGCCATGGCAGTGTTTGTATGTATGTTCTACTTTCTCAGTTCATCCTGCCCTCTCCTTCCTCTGCTGTGTCCATTCTCTACATCTGTATCTCCATTCCTTCCCTATAAACAGGTTCATCAGTCCTATTTTTCTAGATTCCATATATACGTGTTAATATATGATATTTGTTTTTCCCTGTCTGATTTACTTCACTCTGTATAACAGGCTCTAGCTTCGTCCACTTCACCACAACTGACTCAAGTTCGTTCCTTTTAATGGCTGAGTAATATGTGTGTGTGTGTGTGTGTGTGTGTGTCTGTGTGTGTGTGTGTGTGTCTGTGTGTGTGTGTGTCTGTGTGTGCCACAACTTCTCTATCCATTCCTCTGTCAATGGACATCTAGGTTGCTTCCAGCTCCTGGCCATTGTAAATAGTGCTGCCATGAACAGTGGGGTACATGTGTCTTTTTGAATTGTGCTTTTCTCAGGGTATACACCCACTAGGGGGGCTTGCTGGGTCATATGGTAGTTTTATTCCTCATTTTTTAAGGTATCTCCATACTCTTCTCCATCACGGCTGTATCAGTTTACACACAGCTAACCTCTTAAATCACTTCAGTTAAGACTCTTCACAGAGGCAGGTCCTGGGGCATCCTAGAAGCAGGGAGAAAGCTCGGAAGAGGAACGAGTTATGCCAAACACAAATGCCCCAGGCATGGTTTCATGTCAGAGGACCCTCTTCCTTCTAGGAATTAGTCACAGTCAGCTGTGGTGAGGTGGATGAGTTAGTTGGCCGTCTGTCTGGACCCAACTCTTCCTTGCTTCGCGACATCTTGGAAACCCAGCCTACATCATGGAACCCATCCTCAGGCTCTTTCTTCCAGTCTCACCTCTGCCCCTGCCTTTTCAGCTTCTCTTTCTTTCTCCCCCCCAGGCTTTTCGGCCAAGATGGTCTCTGTGCATCCTGTGACAAGCGGATCCGTGCCTACGAGATGACGATGCGGGTGAAGGACAAAGTGTATCACCTGGAATGTTTCAAATGTGCCGCCTGTCAGAAGCATTTCTGTGTGGGTGACAGATACCTCCTCATCAACTCCGACATAGTGTGCGAACAGGACATCTACGAGTGGACTAAGATCAATGGGATGATATAGGCCAGGGGCCCCAGCATCTCGGGGAGGAGACTCACTGAAAAGTCCCTGTCTCTGTGGGTCTCACGCTCTTGGGCATCCTGGGGATTTGAGGGTGGGCTGAGGCATTTCTTAGGGGATGGTAGACCCTAACTAGGCACCAAGAACCAAGACACAGCGTCCAAGTGACATGATGCCAGAGGGCAAAGCTTAAATGTCACAAAATGACTGGCCTTGGGGGAGAACTTAGGGACAGTGGCCACAGCCTCTGGGTAATAACTGACATGATTAGCCAAGGAGAGAGTCGTGGGGGGCTGCGGTGCCGTCATCATGGGACTTCCATCTACAGACAGGGACATGTTCTGCCCAGCCTTGTTATGTCTTTGACCCTTGAAAACTAGAGATGTGCAATTGATTTATTTTCTCCCTGGTTGTTATGACAACCCTGTTCCAGCCACTGTCCTCCACACAAGAGAAGGACAGAGATAAAGAGTGGCCATCCTCTTCTTGGCCACCTTCCCAAGACCTTAAGCTTTGGACCCAAGGGATACTGCATGGAGACAGCATTTTAGTTGAGAATGAAAACTGCAACTTTTAACCAAACAATTATTTAAAGCAATGCTGATGAATCACTGTTTTTAGACACCTTAGTTTTGAAGTGAGGAGTTCCACAGATTGTTTCTATACAAATGTAAATCTAAAAAAAAAAAGTTGTTCAACTATTTTATTATCTTAGATTATATCAAAGTATTTGTTGTGTGTAGTTTGAAAAAAAAAAAAACTCTGCGGAAAATAAAAATGGCTGACTAAAATGCAGTGTTGTGTATTTGGCAATGACTTACAATTTGGGATGGCAGAAAAATGACTTTATATTAAAAAGGAGAAATAAATAAGCAATTTACCTTTAGGTCAAATAAAACTTAGGTTTATGTGTGGGGTTTATAGGAGGCAGGCACATTTCTATATTACTAGCAATTAGTATGGAACAGGTCATCATGTAAGCTCAGAGGGACGAAGAATAATTAGATTGTTATTGTAAAACAAGCATTTCACTTCTGCATTGTATGGAGTGAATGAAAGGCAGGATCTTTGCCTTTGGGAAACCTGTAACCTAGAAAGGACGCAAATACATAAAACAGATTCCTTTTGGGAGAGAAGGTAATTACCTAGTTTGAAATGTGGCAAAGATGCTGAGCTTGACACTTCGATTTTCCAAGACGTGTGTCTCACGGTGTTTTATGACAAGTGGTTAAAAGAACCTTGCTTTGAGGATTTAAAGCAGGCCCCTTGTCTGGGTGTTTGCCTTTCATTGCATCCAGGCCACCATGAGCTGGCTCAGAGCGCCACCTGCTGGCCATCACCTCTCAGGTCTCTAGTTCAAGAACGTCCCAGTGACAGACCAACAGGTATATTTCAATTGTTACATAAAATATTGGCAAGTACCACGAAGTCTTAATGTGTTTAACCATCAAGACATCAGAAACATGCATCTAGTACTACAGTTAATTAACCGTGATATTCCTTTAAAAACTTTAAGGTTTGCTTGGGTTTTGTTTGTTTTTCTTCTGGAGAAATAAGTGATGGCTCCCTTGGTCTGTAAAATACTAACAGTGGTTGGGAAATTTGGCTGCTGAGAGTGGCCTGTTTAAATCAAATCTAGTTATATTGAGTGTCAAACCAGGTGATGGAAGGGACTGCCAGTGAGGGGATGTTTGTTCTAAATCAACAGAGGGAAGTGGTTCTCCGATTGTGGTCCCTGAACCAGCAATATCAGCGTCACTTGAGAACTTATTAAAAGTAAAGATTCATGGGCTCCATCCCAGACAGAGTGCGTTGGAAACGCTGGGAATGGGATTCAACAATCTTCGTATTAAAAAGCCCTAAAAATGCTCCTGACTCATGCTCAAGCTTCATCTCCCAGTTTGGTAGAGCATCTGCTCTAAATTGTTAGTAGCTAATATTTGACACAATGGTTAATCCCTGAGTAAGCTTTCCACATGTAGACAAACACTGTCTACCCCTGGTCTCTAAACTGAAAACTTCTACATAATTTTGTAACTCCGCTAGCAGTTGTCATCTGCCAGAACAATCACAATGCAATCCACCATTTTCAACCATATCAACATTATTAATAATAATAATAGATTTCAGTTACGTAAACTATTAGGTAAGAATAAAAATGATTCTTGCTTTAGAAATGTAAATTTTATTCTTAACCCCCACAACAGTGCAACACACATAAGATTTAAGAACTTGGCTAATGCCTTTCCCATCTTCAGTAAAGCAATAATTAACTTTTCTGATTGTCTATAGCACCATCTTGCAGAACTGTGAATGCACAGGCAGTCTCTGTGATGTCACCCCAGGGAGCCAAATAACTAACCCACAACTGACTTGAGACAAGGACATGTAAAGAGAGGGACCAAATTCCAGAATTTACCTGGTGGTCCTTACCTGGCTGTGTAGCCAGTGCCCCAAGACCCCGAGTCAGGACAAGGTACCTGCACCCTTGCCCAGTCCATGCCTTAATTCAGCAGTTAGCTGGGATATTTCATTTCCTCTTATCTTATTCATGTTTTATATCCCAAACCAGCTTCCTTTTATTGCTGTCTCTAACAGAACTACTGTCTGGAGTCACTGGGCTTCCCAGGTGTCTCAGTAGTTAAGAATCTACTTGCAGTGCAACAGACGAAGGGTCAATCCCTGGGTCAGGAAGACCCCCTGGAGAAGGAAATGGCAACCCAGTCCAGTACTCTTGCCTAGGAGATCTCACTGACAGAGGAGCCTGGCAGGCTACAGTCCATGAGGTCGCAAAGAGTTGGACATGACTTAGCCACTAAGCAGAAATAAAAATAGAATCACTGCTTCTCAGGGAATCTTAATCCTACAAAGTTACAACAGAGCAGTGGCTAGGAGCTTTATCATCATAAGACTGGGATTTGAATTGCAATGACATCACTTAATTACTTAACAAACATTTGCCCATCACTTACCACGTGCTAGGCACTATTCTAGGGGCTGCTGAATTGGCAGCCCACTCCAGTGCTCTTGCCTGGAGAATCCCAGGGATGGGAGTGCCCAGTGGACTGCCGTCTATGGGGTCACATAGAGTCGGACACGACTCAAGTGACTTAGCAGCAGCAGCAAGACACTTCAGTCGTGTCCGACTCTGTGCGACCCCAGAGACGGCAGCCCACTAGGCTCCCCGCTCCCTGGGATTCTCCAGGCAAGAACACTGGAGTGGGTTGCCATTTCCTTCTCCAGTGCATGAACGTGAAAGGTGAAAGTGAAGTCGCTCAGTCGTGTCCGACTCTTCGCGACCCCATGGACTGCAGCCCACCAGGCTCCTCTGTCCATAGGATTTTCCAGGCAAGAGTACTGGAGTGGGGTGCCATTGCCTTCTCCTATTCTAGGGGCTGGACAAGTATTAACTCCTTTAAGCCATAAAACAGCCCTACGTGACAGTTTCTGTTCATTATCATCCATGTTGATTCCAGGGAAACTGAAGTACAGAGAGGCTTCGTCACCTGCTTGAGGTCCTACAGTAAATACAGGGCAGAAGTTGGCTGTAATCAAGACCTCATCCTGCACTCTGCTGATTCTCTTAGCCTCACCTCCCTGAACCTTAGGTTTCTCATCTGCAGTTTAGGGAAAATAAATACCTTCCTCCCCAGGTCACTTGAAAATATTTGACTTCATTCTAGCCAGGAATGTAACCAAAGTGCAATGATACTAGATTAACACCATAATAAAGGTACGTAAAAAATGTTATGGAAAAACAAGTAAAGGAACAGTTCAATTGGCCCACGCGTGGCTATTTGGGGCATTTTAAATGTCCCCAAACCAGCAAGGAGGTGACACAGACAAGAGCAAAGACTCAGAGACCTCGACCTTGTAGAGCAGGCAGTCAGGTGAATCCAGAGTTTTCATGATGGTGGTGATTATGGTCACCTTTGGTGGAGAGGGGCTGGACCAGTGAGTAAATAAACAGGGTAGATGGGGTTTCCCACAGTTTTGAGTCTGCATGGCAAATCAAGATCTAAACCTATGAATCTCTGAGGGACAGAGGAAGGGTGCAAGGGAGGTACAAAATGGCCTGGAACATCTTATTACTCTAGAAAATAAGAAAGTACTTTAAAAAATGTAGGCATGTCACGAGGACAAAGAAGCCAGCTTGAAGGGGCTATCAGTGGCCAAATCTGGGGCAATTTGATTATGAAAATCATGAAGGACAGTAGTGAGTTATAAAGTGTTGGGGAAAAATATGCATCTGTGGGTTCATACCGATAATAAATAAATGGAGAGAAGAAAGGGCTCTCGTTTACTACAGAATCTTGAACGTTGACTGGTAAATGTGAAGAGAGTGTGGGAGCTGGAAAGTCATCCTTCTAAAACTATCATACTGAAATGACAGAATCAAGCAAGAAGTATCAATAGCTGCTAAGTTTCAACAGAGAAAGAGCAGGGTACTTGGATGGTCTTACAGTTCCTTCCCACGGATTGTTATTCATCACAAGGGGGAAATCCATAATTACTCAGTGGAGAAATTGGACAGCACCTTGACCAGGTAATCAGTGAGGGATGGTTGGACTGTGTGTGTCTCCAGATGTGATCCTCTGCGGAGGACACAGCATCCCTCTTTTAGCATTCTGCCTGAGCGTACAGAGCTTGGCTCTGAGTATGAGACAAACTACCAGGCAAACTCAAAATGATGAATATTGTATTTTCAAAAAGAGAGGAGATGAAACTCTATTTTCAAAAATGTAAGTGTCATAAAGAATAAAGGCAGGCTGTAGAATGTTCCAGATTCAAGAAGGCTAAGGAGACCTGTTATCTGAATCTAATACCTGGCCCTTTTCTTTCCCTCCAGTACCGGAGAGGGGAGAAGTTACAGAGGACATCATAGAGGCAGTTGGTAATATTGAAATATGAATAGGTAGATTAGTTCAAACTAATGCACAAATGTTAAATTTATTGAGGTTGACAACTGTGGTTACAAAACAGACTATCCCTACTATTAGGTAGGTACTGAAATACTTAGGACTAAAGGGTCATGATATATGGAACTTATTCTCAAATAAAAGAAGTTCACATGTGATGTGTATATGTGTGTGTGTGCATGTGTGTAGAGAGTGAGAGAGAGGTTGGAGCAGGAGGAATAAATGGCAAAGCAAATGAGTAAAAAAATGTTAAAGCAAGGGGCTTCCCTGATAGGCCAGTAGTTAAGACTCCACACTTCCACTGCAGAAGTTGTGGGTTCCATCCCTGGTCGGGGAATTCCCAGCCTACTGTGAGGTGGAGCCAAAAAAAGTTAACAAATGAATCTAGGTAAAGGATACATAGGTGCATGATTTTTATTCTAGCATCTTTTCTTTAAGTTTGATTCTTTAACAAGTAAAACATTTTTTAAAACTTCAGAAATCTTTACTTTTTCTTCTCTCAGGTTTTTGATTTAATTAGAACAGGAGAGATGATAGAGTGAAAATAGCTTAGTGTAGAAGTTGATGATATTATACTATTTGTTTGTCACAATTTTAATATACTTTTGGCCTTAGGAATAAAGGTTATGTGTCCCAAGCCAGCAATTCCTTCCAGACACAGATAATGATGCGTTTAGGAGGATCCACTCAGTGCCAGATTCTCAGTTCAGTTCAGTCTAGTCGCTCAGTCACGTCCGACTCTTTGCGACCCCATGAATTTGTTCATCACCAACTCCCGGAGTTCACTCAAACTCACGTCCATCAAGTCAGTGATGCCATCCAGCCATCTCATCCTCGGTCGTCCCCTTCTCCTCCTGCCTCCAACCCCTCCCAGCATCAGGGTCTTTTCCAGTGAGTCAACTCTTCACATGAGGTGGCCAAAGTANAGTCTGTTGTTCCATGTCCAGTTCTAACTGTTGCTTCCTGACCTGCATATAGGATTCTCAGGTGGTCTGGTAGTGCCAGTTTCTGAAGCAAGTGATTTCTCAACCTTATAAAATGAGCTTGCTACAAATTCTACATGTCCTTTGAAATCAGGATCACGATGTAATCATCTGACTCTGAAACATGTTATAGGACCAGGAATCTAAGCTATAATGTTTTGTGTGAAGATCTAAGAATTGAGTTGAAAGAAGTTTCAAAGCACTAAAGTGACTTTCGTCCTCTCTCAGTGGCTGTGTGTTAATTCTCCCAGAAAATCATCGTTTCTCTGAGTTAATAGAATCTTTGAAGCTAAATCAAGTCCATTTCCATTGTCACATTGTGAAGCTTTTGAACCGGGCTCACTGAATTATCCTATTTGATGGATACCTTGAAGATAGCTTTGCAGTGATCCTAAGAAAACCCACAGCTGCAGCTTCTGTGTGTCGCTCACTGCCTTCCCACCTCACCTGATTCATTCTCATTACTTAATGAGAAGCTCAAACCATTGCCACTTAGATAAATAGTAGGTAAAATAGATAGAAGTTGTGATGTGATAGAAAGAATGCTGAAATGGAAACTGGAAACCTGATTTTTGTCTCTAATTAAGGGATATGTCTTCAGGCAGACCTCAGTTTCCTCATTTGCAAGAAGAGAAGCTTCTTATAGATTAGGAATTTGCTCCTCAAAATTTGGTTTACAGACAGGGAAGTGTGGAAATTGGAAGTAAGCATTTGTAGTAGCCAGTCTCCCAAGATACCTCCAGAGATTCTTTTTTTTTTTAATTTTTATTTTGTATTGGAGAATAGCCAATTAATAATCTTGTGGCCAGCAAAAGGACTCAGCCATAATTATACATGTATCCTTTCTTCCCTAAACTCCCTTCTCATCCAGGCTGCCACATAACACTGAGCAGTTCCCTGTGCTATATGGTAGGAGCTTGTTGGTTACCCATTTAAAATGTAGCAGTGTGTACAGGCCAATCCCAAACTATTCCTTCCCCCCACCCTTCCCCTTTGCCAACCATAAGTTCATTCTCTAATGAGACTCTGTGAGTCTGTTCCTCCAGAGAGTTTTTCCTCCCAGCTTCATGCTTGTGTGGTCTGCTCTTATATCACATTAGACAAACCCATCTAGTCAGACACTACTGAGCAACTAAACCACCACATCTAACCAATAGTGTGCTGCAGAGATGATACAGTGTGATGTCTGAGGTCAGGTCATAAGGGACTTTGTGGCTTCCACTGAGCTATCTCTTGGATGACTTGCTCTGGAGAAAACCGGTTGCCATGCCACGAAGATGCTCAGTCAGCTCTATGGAGAGGTCCATGCAGTAAAAAGGAACTGAGCCCTCTTGCTCTCAGCCAGCACTTGCCTACAATGTGATGAAGCCATCTTGAAAGCAGAGCCTCAAGCCCTAGGCAGGTCTTCAGATGGCTGCAACCTTGAATGTCACTCATGAGAGACTCTTAAGTCAGAATCAATCAACTAAGCTGGCTCTGAATTTCTGACGCACAGAAATTATGTGAGATAAATAACCGTCTTAAGCCGCTGAGTTCTGAGGTATTTTATTATGTGGTAAGCCATAATTAAAACACATTTTAAAACTCTCAAAGCAATTTGATAATCTTATGTCTGTTGAATCCAATTGTTAAATTTTTCCGGTCATTTCACTTTCTATCGTATTTTACCAAAGTATCAGTCCCTGGTGGTTTGAAAATTAAAAACAAAAACTGATTCTGCTCCACAGAGAATTTGAAAATCCCTGATCAGAATAATACAATCCCAGAGTTGAAAAAGCTCTTTGAAATTATCTATTCCAAACTTACTCAGAGAATAAATTCTCTCTTACAGTTTTTCTACAATTTTTCCAGCAATAAAACTCTGATTCTCAGCGGCATTTTATTATCACTGTTGTTATTAAACATGCTTTTTATTGAGAGACCAGATGGGGGAATATTGCTTAAGCCAAGTGAGAAATGACAGTGGCTTGAATGAGTGTGTTTGCAATGAGGATGGAGAAAAGTCAATAGGATCAAGATACACTTCAGAGGTAGCTGAAATTACTTAGCATGCCCTAAAAACATGGTTGTTTTCTTGTTACTACTATTAATAGGGGATTCTTAACCATCTTGCTGCTGCTGCTGCTAAGTCACATCAGTCGTGTCCGACTCTGTGCAACTCCACAGATGGCAGCCCACCAGGCTCCCCCGTCCTGGGGATTCTCCAGGCAAGAACACTGGAGTGGGTTGCCATTTCCTTCTCCAATGCATGAAAGTGAAAAGTGAAAGTGAGGCTGCTCAGTCGTGTCCGACTCTTAGCAACCCCATGGACTGCAGCCCACCAGGCTCCTCCGCCCATGGGATTTTCCAGGCAAGAGTACTGGAGTGGGGTGCCATTGCCTTCTCCCTTAACCATCTTGGGTATCATTATTTTGTTGAAGAAAGACTGTCTTCATGGTGTAAGTTGAGGTAACTGGTTCATAACATGATATGAGTTTCACGTGTAATTTTGTATACACTAGAGTGTGTGTATGTGTGTGTGCTCAGTCATGTCCAACTCTTTGCGATGCTATGGACTATAGCCTGCCAGGTTCCTCTGTCCATGGGATTTTCCAGGCAGGAATACTGGAGTGGGTTGTCATTTCCTCCTCTAGGGCATCTTCCTGACCCAAGGATCAAACCCATGTCTTCTGTGTCTCCTGCATTGGCAGGCAGATTCTTTACCACTGAGCCCATATACTAGAGTGTGCTTACCACCAAAAATATAGTTTCCATCCATCAACATATAGTTGATGCCTTTTACCCATTTTGCCCCACTCCCCAGCCCTTTTCCCTCTGGTAACCACTAGAAAGCAAAGCTCCGGATCCTGCTTGCCATGGTGCCCAACAGTGGGTATACCCAGCATTACTGAACAAGGGAAGGTAAGATGCATCAGATTCAACACTACAAAAGGTGTAATAGTGATGTGATCTAAACTGGAAAATGTTTCGTTTAGGCAAGATGACACCCTAAGATAACACCTACAACACCTATAACTTTTTTTTAATATAACTGATTAAAAGATATTTAAATGCAAAATTGAACTGCAGGAAAAACAAATACAGAAAAGATTAGATCCAGAAATAAAGGTCAGAAAAATTGCATCAAGTTATTCCTGAGACGTGCTGGGGGAGTTACTGGCCACTGCAGTGTGGCACCATGCAGGGATTAAGGGATGAGAATTGTTGTGAAGGGGAAGCGAAAACCTACATAAAAGCAGAGATAGCAAAGGGCCATATCCACAGTGAAAGAGTGGACTGGAAAAAAATCTATCCACAGACTCAGAGAGATGTCGGAATTTTGTGATCTCTGCCTGGATATACTGGATGAGAGCAAGCAAAAGTTTCCCCTGAGTACTCAACATCTCAGGCCTACTGCCTGTACAGATTCTGAATTGACAAAACACACACAGCCTAGAAAATTATAATAAAGATCTATACTGGTCCAGTGATTCTTCCTGTCTCACTGGGAAGAAACAAACACCAAGTTTCTCTGAAGTGACATACTTGCAGATCATGCAGAATTTCCACAGAAAACTAAACTTAGATTATGCAAAATGTCCGTGAAAATCTAGAGCCTCACTCAAGATGAGCTTTAAATAAATAAGTAAAATGCAAAGTATACATCCTGCTATGAACAAGTATCAGAAAATATAACACACATAGACCCCAAGAATTTCAGTTCATAGAAAAACAATTTAAAGGATAATATAAAATAAATACATTTTAAATGATTAAATATATTAAGAATATATTAAATACATTATTTACTATTATATTAAAAGAACAAGTCTCTATTTTAAAAAAATGTAGATTTGAACAAGTATCAGATGGAACTTCTAGAAAGAAAAACAAAAGAACTGAAATTTAAAATTCAATGAATGAGTTTAACAGCTTAACAAAGAATTAGTGAGCCTATGGACAGAATTAAGAAAATCACATAGAATGAGATTAAGAAAAATGGAAGTTAGAATGAGAAGTGTCAACCTATACCTGCTAAAAGATGATGCTGTGAAAGTGCTGCACTCAATATGCCAGCAAATTTGGAAAACTCAGCAGTGGCCACAGGACTGGAAAAGGTTAGTTTTCATTCCAATTCCAAAGAAAGGCAATGCCAAAGAATGTTGAAACTACCGCATAATTGCTCTCATTTTACACGCTAGCAAAGCAATGCTCAAAATTCTCCAAGCCAGACTTCAACAGTATGTGAACTGTGAACTTGCAGATGTTCAAGCTGGATTTAGAAAAGGCAGAGGAACCAGAGATCAAATTGCCAACAGCCACTGGACCAAAAAAAAAGCAAGAGAGTTCCAGAAAAACATCTATTTCTGCATTATTGCCTATGCCAAAGCCTTTGACTGTGTGGATCACAACAAACTGTGGAAAATTCTGAAAGAGATGGGAATATCAGACCACTTGACCTGCCTCTTGAGGAATCTGTACACAGGTCAGGAAGCAATAGTTAGAACTGGACATGGAACAACAGACTGGTTCCAAATCAGGAAAGAAGTACATCAAGGCTGTATATTGTCACCCTGCTTATTTAACTTATATGCAGAGTACATCCATCATGTGAAATGCTAGGCTGGATGAAGCACAAGCTGGAATCAAGATTGCTGGGAGAAATATCAATTACCTCAGATATACAGATGACACCACCCTAATGGCAGAAAGTGAAGAACTAAAGAGCCTCTTGATGAAAGTGAGAGAGGAGAGTGAAAAAGTTGGCTTAAAATTAAGACCACGGCATCTAGTCCCATCACTTCATGGCAAATAGATGGGGAAACAGTGGAAACAGTGACAGATTATTTTTGGGGCTCCAGAATCACTGCAGATAGTGACTGTGGCCATGAAATTAAAAGATGCTTGCTCCTTGGAAGAAAAGGTATGACCAACCTAGATAGCATATTAAAAAGCAGAGATATTACTTTACCAACAAACGTACATCTAGTCAAAGCTATGGTTTTTCCAGTAGTCATGTATGGATGTGAGAATTGTACTATAAAGAAAGCTGAACACTGAAGAATTGATGCTTTTGAACTGTGGTGTTGGAGAAGACTCTTGAGAGTCCCTTGGACAGCAAGGAAATCTAACCAGTCCATCCTTAAGGAGATCAATCCTGGGTGTTCACTGGAAGGACTGGTGCTGAAGCTGAAACTCTAATACTTTAGCCACTTCATGCGAAGAGTTGAGTAATTGGAAAAGACCCTGATGCTGGGAGGGATTGGGGGTAGAAGGAGAAGGGGACAACAGAGGATGAGATGGCTGGATGGCATCACCGACACAATAGCTGTGAGTTTGAGTAGGCTCCAGGAGTGGTGATGAACAGGAAGGTCTGGCATGCTGCAGTCATGGGGTCACAAAGAGCAGGACATGACTGAGCAACTGGACTGAACTGAACTAGGAATTCCAAAAAGAAAGAATAGAGAGACCTAGGAAGAGGAAATATTTGAAGAGATAATGGGTGATAATAGCCCAGAATTGATTAAAGCACACACATGAATTTTCATACAAGATATTATGTAAAAGGCATAAGATATTAGTGTTCTCCAAAGAAACAAAGCCAACAGGATGTGTTGTGTGTATGTAGACAGATGTGATAAAGAAAAACTATAATATGAAAAACCCACAATTAAAATTATTTATGATATAAAAGATTGAAACTTTCAGTTTGGAAAAAATTCAAGGATGCCCATTCATAACTTTTCAACATTGTGTTAAAGATTCTAACTAGTGTAGTAAGGAAGAAAAAAGAAATAGAAAGCGAGTGGATTGGGAAAGAAGAAGTGAAGTTGCCTTTTCATAAACAGAAAGCTTGACTATGTATAAAATTTAAAGGAATCTCCCAAAAAAGCCTACTTTGAACTAAGGAGTTTAGCAAGGCAACAGAATACAAAAATCAATTGTATTTATGTATACTGGCACCCCACTCCAGTACTCTTGCCTGGAAAATCCCATGGATGGAGGAGTCTGGTAGGCTGCTGTCTATGGGGTCACTAAGAGTCGGACACGACTGAGCGACTTCACTTTGATTTTTCACTTTCATGCATTGGAGAAGGAAATGGCAACCCACTCCAGTGTTCCTGCCTGGAGAATCCCAGGGACGGGGGAGCCTGGTGGGCTGCTGTCTATGGGGTCGCACAGAGTCAGGCACGGCTGAAGTGCCTTAGCAGTAGCAGTAGCAGCAACAAAAAAATCAGAATCTGAAAGAAAATTAAAGACCATTTAAAATAGCATAAGAATATTAAGTTCGAGTCAGACACGACTTAGCAACTAAACAACAATCTTGAATATTTAATGAACCCTTATAACTNCGGCTGAAGTGCCTTAGCAGTAGCAGTAGCAGCAACAAAAAAATCAGAATCTGAAAGAAAATTAAAGACCATTTAAAATAGCATAAGAATATTAAGTTCGAGTCAGACATGACTTAGCAACTAAACAACAATCTTGAATATTTAATGAACCCTTATAACTCAATATTTGAAGATAACTCATCTAAAATAGACAAAAGATTTGAATAGATATTTTGCTAAAGGAGATGCACAAATGGAAGGCTACTCAGCAATACACAGAAAAATTAAAGCCTACTGATACAAGCAACATGAATAGGTCTCAAAAATCACTGCCTTGAGAGAAATCGGACACAAAAGGCTATGTATTGTACAAGTCCATTTACTGAGGTTCTAGAAAAAGGGAAAACCGTGATGTAAAATAAATCAGTGGTTGCCAGGAACTGGGACTGGGGGTAGGGGGTGTTCATTCCAGAGCGGCATGAAAGAAGTTAGGCCTGACAAGATTCAATCGGCAGCTCGGGGACACTTTCTAAGCCTCTAGCCCGACTCATCCAATAGCCTCACAACAGCCTTCTGTTCTGGTTTGGCTTCCCTGGTAGTTTTCCGACAGAGAGAGTTAGTCCTAGATAATTTAATTTTGGAATGTTATAACTGCATTCTCGGTTATAGTTTAATCTTGTGTGAGTTGTGTTCCCATCTGCCACCACCTCTGGGACACTGATGATATCACGTATCTACATCTGAGAGGCTGAGGGCCTGGTTCCCTGGTGTGAAGGAAGGAGGCCCAAACGAGTGCCCTCCCCTGGCACCATTCCTGGGCCATCATGCTCCAGCGGTAACTCAAGATGGTGGCCATAGATGCCGGAGGGAAGCTAACTTGTCCCGTGACTTCCAGTCTTTAGAAATATTTTTGGATACAAGTAGTATAGTTTACCGTGCTGAAGAGAGAGAGATTGGTGGGGGGCGGGGGGCAGGCCGCTAATGAAATATGACTTAATTTTCATGGAATACACATAAATCTGGGTTATTTTGTGTGACTATTCTGGTTTACACATGATATNTCTGCCACCACCTCTGGGACACTGATGATATCACGTATCTAGATCTGAGAGGCTGAGGGCCTGGTTCCCTGGTGTGAAGGAAGGAGGCCCAAACAAGTGCCCTCCCCTGGCACCATTCCTGGGCTATCATGCTCCAGCGGTAACTCAAGATGGTGGCCATAGATGCCGGAGGGAAGCTAACCTGTCCCGTGACTTCCAGTCTTTAGAAATATTTTTGGATACAAGTAGTATGGTTTACCGTGCTGAAGAGAGAGAGATTGGTGGGGGGCGGGGGGCAGGCCGCTAATGAAATACGACTTAATTTTCATGGAATACACATAAATCTGGGTTATTTTGTGTGACTATTCTGGTTTACACATGATATTCTCTTCCTTTGTTCCACAAGGAATTCCTGACTTTGAGTTGAAATGGACATTTTGGTGGAATTCTCTTTCCCAGTAAGAGCAAGCAAAAAAAAAAAGAAAGAAAAATGTTCTTGTAATGCTTCCTAATAGTTCCATATCTTGGCACATATGGAATAGAGTACTGCAGTAATGGAAGGAAGCTGCTTGTGGCCAACAGGGGGTTGATAATACAGACCCAACCGTAAGCCTTCTAGGCTCCCCAGTACATCAGTGGCTCTGACCCTGGAGCCATGGCTGCAAATGAAGTGCCTGTGAGCTAGGAAGGAATAATGGTCCAAACGCTGGCCAGCTGCAAGACTAATTCCATAGCAAGAGACCTGTAAGTCAACCGTAACTCCTCAGGGCACACCCGTGACCACATTCCTGGACAGTTTTCATGAAGGTGAACTGTTATCACTGCTAAATTTATCTTTGTTCCTTGGACATTGGCTTCATGTCTTACGGTTCAATCCTAAATTCATAAATCCAGGAGAAAGGCTGAATCTGCTTGCTTCCCTGGTGGCTCAGATGGTAAAGAATCTGCCTGCAATGTGGGAGACTCAGGTTCGATCCCTGGGTCAGGAAGATCCCCTGGAGAAGGGAATGGCAACCCACTCCAGTATTCTTGCCTGGAGAATTCCATGGACATAGGGGCCTGGCAGGCTATAGTCCATGCGGTCACAGAGAGTCTGACACAGATGGGACATATTATAGATAAATTTTCATACATTCATTACCTCTTCTTGACTGTCTGTCCAAAGTACTTCTGTAGCAGAAACCAGATATGGCAAATTACTTCTTACAATTTTAAAGTTGGACTAATAATTCCTACCTACCTACTTCATGGGGTTGTGAAAATAGAGCATTAAAACAGTACTGGTCACAGAGTAAAAGCTCTTTAAATGGTCACACTTATTATGTACATGTTCACATTCTCAGAACTAATCAATAGGTTAATAAAGAGTAAAAATGTTAAAATTTCCCAATTCATATTAAATAAATATATATATATTTTGCTGCACTGCAAGACTTGTGGGATTTTAGTTACCTGACCAGGGATCAAATCTGTGTCCCTTGTCATGGAAGCACAGTCTTAACCACTGGACCACCAGGAGTGTCTAGAAATATGACTTTTGTAGGAAATAGGGAGTCGAGGTACCTGGGAATTTTGTCAATGCTACTTCTAGCAATAAATTGTCAAACGAGTTAATAGAATCAGGGAATTGGGGACGTGGGGGAAAAGGCCAACACTTTCCATTTTTAGATGGAGAAAAGGAGAGATACAGAAAGAAAGTCACAGTGGCAAGCCTGTGACCAACAGCTCACAGCCCACGGTCTTCTCCAGAGTGCTACACCATGGATAAAAAGCCTTCTTAAAAGAAGTGCTTCAGAAAAGCTAAACACTCTACAAATAAGAGGTAGCATGAGCAGTATATTTGGGCAAATAAAATCTGGATCTGGTTATCAGCTCCCATAATAGAAGCAACAACTGGCACAAGCAAAATCCTTGTGATTTGAAAGATAACAGGACCCAGCTCACCAGATCTCCTGCTATTACTGACAGAACCCTCCCAGCTATTATACCTTGGAAAAATATTAACGTGTTCAGTCAACAAAGACAAATATAGAAGAAGAAGCAAGTGATATTACACATTGCAATGCTACCCAATATTCAAATACACTCTTCTGAGCTGTGTCTAATGTCAGTATCATTTTTTTAAAGAGACATATCAGTTTCAGTCAAGGCTTTTATTTCACTTTCCCCATTCTTCACTGCCTGGACTAGAGGAGAAAATAAAGAAGAATTACCAGTGATGTTACTTTTTAATTTAATGCCCTTGAATAAGGGCAACTGGAAGGAGACAGGATAGAAATTTCGGGAGGACAGCGGATGGAGAACAGTTGTTAATGCCACATCTTCCATGAATATTGGTTGTAGCAGCTGTCTCTGCCATCATTCTCTCAAGGTAATGCCTTGCTTCCCATTGTCATGGTATCTCAGAATCAAATTATTTGAATTCCAGACACATCGACAACACACTGAAGGGCCCCTGCCAATTTCTGCAGCTCGCTTGGAAAAGAGCATCATGAAGCATTACTCATTTATATGACTCCCAGGTTCCTGTTGTAAATTCAGCATGCAGGACGGCCTCCAGGTGCAGCCCTTCAGCTTAGCTCTCTAATCCTGTAACCCTTTACCACCAACTCCTTCCCAGAAATATGTGCAGAAAATCCCCAGGCCAGGTTCTCCACCTCTTTGAGCTTCCACGGGTGCAGATGGAGGTTGAGCTGCCAAAGCTGACCTGGAGACAGAAGTCAGAGACATTTTGCCTCAGTCTGGCCTAGAGATGAAAGCCCCAAAGCATGACACACTGAATTGTCCCCACAGCCACCCCTCCAACATTTTCATACAAATGAAGTCCGCTTAAAAATTAACATCTGTTCTGCAATAGTGAAGCAGCTGATAATGGCCCATCTCTTGAAGTATAAGGGAACTGTTAGCAAGGGTGTCTTGGAAGATTTTTTTAAATGACCTAGGAAAAACTCTCACAATATAAATGCAAAAAAATGTGTAATCTCAAATTTTATAAAGGTTTTATATATGCATGTAGGTGGCTCAGAGGTTAAAGCGTCTGCCTGCAATGTGGGAGACCTGAGTTCGATCCCTGGGTCGGGAAGATTCCCTGGAGAAGCAAATGGCAACCCACTCCAGTATTCTTGCCTGGAGAATCCCCTGGACGGAGGAGCCTGGTTGGCTACAGTCCACGGGGTGGCAAAGAGTCGGACACGACTGAGCGACTTCAACTCAACTCAACAACATACTTACATATGGGTTTCCCAGGTGGCGCCATAGTAAAGAACCTGCCTGAGAATGCAGGAGACTTTAGAG
This sequence comes from Neotragus pygmaeus, assembly GCA_006410875.1. Classification (NCBI taxonomy): domain Eukaryota; kingdom Metazoa; phylum Chordata; class Mammalia; order Artiodactyla; family Bovidae; genus Neotragus; species Neotragus pygmaeus. Next base: position 118,355 of record SJYV01038801.1, read on the forward strand.
ATGCAGATTCCGTACTGAGTCAAGAACATCCCTTGGAGTAGGAAATGGCAACCCACTCCAGTATTCTTGCCTGGGGAACCCCATGGAGAGAGGAGCCTGGCAGGCTACAGTCCATAGGGTCGCACAGAGTCGGACTTAGCACATATGCACACACTTACATATACATATCTAACTAGGAAAAGTACATCATAAGTGATTGTTTTATTTTTTCTTTATCTTTTATTATATTTTCTAAAATAGGCAGGCATCACTATTATATTCAGGGAAATAGATCCCCTCTATAAAAAATTTTTTTTTCCATCAAAGGTATTTTTAAAACAACCGGACTGTTTTCAAAAGGTTCACTACACAGGCAGCCCATATATCCCCATTCTGAAAGCAAGGGGTTCCTACGCACTGGCCTCTGCTTAGAAGAACTGCCACGGTGGGGTCCTCTTAGCACCCCCTTAGCAAGGGGGTTCTAGTTAAGGAGTTTTGGCCAGCAGGACTGAAAGTGACAGCATCAGTCCTATCAGATTCTCTCTCTTGAGTTGACCCACATAGAGACAGTAGCAAAGGCAGAAGGGAACAAGGAAGGAGGCGGGGCAAGAATGAGTCACGCTTGTGTGGCTGGAGTGTGGACTGCTGAGGACAGAAGAGAGGGACTTTTTAGCTTGGGCTGCCTTACACCCTGGACTAGTTTCTGATTCCAGGATTCTGTGCCATGCAGGACCACAGTGCCTCTTTTTCCTGCAAGGTCTTGGTGGTTGGTCTTTCAGGGTATCTGGCAGATGGACCTAGAGCCAAGAATGCTATTCTCCTTAGTACCATGAATATCCTTCTAACAATCTATTTGGAGGCCAGACTGTACTCTTTTAATCACATGACAGGAATTTCAAGGTACCAAAACCCTGAGACCAGGTAAATGGATTTCATAGGTCATTTTATTCCTTATTACGTACACTTCCCCAAACCTTATTTATTTATTATTATGTACATTACAGGGCTTCCCTGGTGGCTTAGAGGGTAAAACGTCCGCCTGCAATGCGGGAGACCTGGGTTCAATCCCTGAGTTGTGAAGATTCCCCTGGAGAAGGGCATGGTGCCCCACCCTAGTATTCTTGCCTGGAGAATCCCGTGGACAGAGCAGCCTTGCGGGCTACAGTCCCTGGTGTCGCAAAGAGTCAGACACGACTGAGTGACTGACACGACTGCTACTACTGCTCCTCAGACCAGGGCTACCACCAGACCATGTGGCGTTTTATACAAATTTGAAAAAGCCACCCCTTCCTCAAATTAAAAAAGTTAATTATTTCTCAATAACAGTTGCTAAAGAAAAACAGTAATTTTATACGAGTTGCACAGCTAAGTGATCTAACATAAAATGAGAGAAAATTCAAATGTTTAGGGATCATATTAGAAATTTAAGTCACTTGGATCTAATAATTTGTTATAAAATTGATAGACATCATGTCCGGGAAGAAATAATTTTTTTTGATGGTAAACACAAAAAAGTAAGTTTTTGTGCTTACTTTTTAATATAGTTCATATTTTATAGAAATGTTCACCAGATTGGCAGTCTTTCTTATAACACTGTAGACTTAACATTGTTTTTAGCATATTTAATTTTGAGATGCCACATTCTTCATTGATATTGACAAAATTAGTCATAACTTGAAAGTTTCAAAATTATTTGGAAATGGAGCTGGTAAATTATTGTCATAAAAACATTACAATATTTTGGTGGGAGAATATTTGATTATAAAAAGACAAATTTGGATTTTTAGTTCTTTGATGAATGATGCGTAAAACTCAATATGCTCATCAGTCAATTTCAGCCATACATTTCCACCCAGCTTTGGTACTTCACATTGATAGCAGTTCTTCAAATAACACAAGATATCTAGAACTCACCTACTTCAATTGTGCAGAATCAGGGCATCACCAGGAGCTTGTTAGAAATGTAGAATCTCAGATACCATCCCAGAATTACCAAATCAGAATTTGCATTTTCATAACATCCCAGGCAGGGATAGTTGGATAGCATCACTGACTCAATGGAATGAACTTGGGCAAACTCCAGGAGATAGTGAGGGACAAGGAGGCCTGGCATGCTGCGGTCCATGGGGTAGCAAAGAGTTGGACATTATGTAGCGACTGAACAAAGATCCCAGGCATTCTGTATACACATGAAAATTTGAGAAGTACTGATCTAGGCTACTGTAAAAGCTATCATGTTATTTCAGCAATATAAATTAAAAAAATTTTTAATTGAAGGATAATTGCTTTAGAGAATTTTGTTGTTTTCTATATTTGTTTTACAGAATTTTGCTGTCTTCTGTCAAACCTCAACATGAATCAACCATAGGTATACATAGGTGCCCTCCCTTTTGATCCTCCTTCCCATCTCCCTCCTTATCCCATCTTTCTAGATTGATACAACGCCCCTGTTTCGAGTTCCCTGAGACATACAGCAAATTCCCATTGGCTATCTATTTTACATATGTAAACCTTTCTTTTAAAGAAATATTGTTACCATTACAGAAAAAATAGAAATCAGTTTGAATCAGAGATAGATATTGATTGTGGAAATAATATTTGAAATGAATCTTCCCCCCCTCTCTGATGTTTCTACATTAAATAAGTTGGAGTCAATGTCAAGAAGTTGTAACTTGTTAAACAGCAATATTTTGTAATTATCATAAATTCATTTTTCTTAAAAGATTTTCTTAGCCCATTATATGCTTTTGAGGGCATAATAGATGTTGACTTTTGGTTCCCATGTAATTTTGTTTACAACATTAATTTTTCCTTCATTTCAGTTAATAGTGAGCAATGCTTTTTAAAGAGAATGTTTTCAAAAGTGTACTTTGACTTGTATTTGAGAATCTGTTTTTATCTGTAACATCAATAAGCACTGCATACCCCCTCTAATTAAGTTTTAGTAGCAAGATGGCATTTACTCAATTTTCCCATCTCCTATTCAACAGTGATTTAAAATTTTATGTCCCACAAATGCATGTTCAATATACTTCAACATTTGATTGAAGCAAAAAGAGCAGTTATACAATTTCTTGGGTGATATAAAAAATTCAGTTCTGTCAGAATATCTTTTTGCCACATCATTCAATGCCAAATGTAAAGAATATGCAAAAAAAAAAATATAGAATGCCCTAGGGCTTTTTGTTTGTTTGTTTTTTGAGACACTTCTGTAGCAATTCATTACATTCTCTACACATACTTGTGGCATTACTGAATCCAATATTTCTTTAGATTCAGTTTTTGTAAGTTGCCTTGAAAAATGTATATGCTTTCTTTTGTCTTGTCATCTACTGGTCAACCTCCTCTGTTAGACATTCACATATGAAATGCTTACTGGTTGGAAATCCACAAATCTAATATGACGTGTTCTAAAAGGTTTATACCAGGGGTTGTTTCCAAAGCAATCCAATAATAATTTCATTTCTTACCTTTTTCAAAATTTGTTAATTCATTGCATCTGCTATAATTTTAACCACTGGACTGCCAGGGAAGTCCCCACATCTACTACAATTTTAATTATCTGGTTTGATATTTTGTGCCTTTAAAAATGTATAACATTATTTGTTAATCAATGTGCCATTATGTTATTGAATTTTTAGTTTCTGCCAAAGAAAGGCCATTTTCATCTCCGTACTTGAGGCCTCCTGGGTAATCTCCCTAGATGCGGCCTGGCCAAAAGTTGAATTAGGCTATGTGCTCCCAGTGCTGTTTCTCATTTTCAAGGTCTCTTTGTCTGCATCTCTCTCAATACGTAGTATTCAAATACATATTTCAACTTTAAGTTCTTAACACTGTCATACCATTTATCAGCTTGTTAGCAGTGTATGATGCATACTGCCAGTCCTTCCTTATGTTTTCTCATTTCAGTTGATAATTTTCCTCTATCCCCAAAGAATTTTTAATATAGATAAAACACAGAAATCCTAGAGGTAGCATACTGTAGGGTTTTTGGTCATTAGTAAGAATTTATGAATATACAATTTCTGAAAACTTCTTACCTGCATTGATGATAGTTAAATTTGATAAACTTTGATGAAAATAAACTTAATAAAAAGTTACATAATTCCTTACATAAGATAGACAAATTTCAGCTGAAATGTTGTTAATATTCAAATTGTTAAATATTCAGATTACATAGCCAGATACCTGGATAGGCAGAATATACACATACCTATATGTGGATAGATAGATCTCCGGTTCAATGTTTTCTCTTCTATATCCTTCCTAATCCAGTAGACTGACCCCTCATTCCATTTTCTCCAAGATGTATTTAATGATCTAAATTATTCTTCTTCATTTTCTTCTGTTTTCTGATTCTGAAATCAATTTTTAAAATGCTTTTATAGAATCTGATTAAAACTCAATTATTATTTTATCTTAGAATCACACATGTATGTACCATACAAAATATATACTCAACAACATGACAAATATTGTCAAATGTTAATACTCTCATTAACAGAATATCCATAACAAGTAATTGCTATTATGTAATTTCTAAGTCATTAAATGGTGATCTCTAATTTATGTGCATATAATTTGTCTTATAGACCATTTGAACATATGTAGTTTGATGGTGACCCATAGAATAATGAAACTTCTTGTAGATTTATGTTGGGAAGTCAGCAATACCTTTTGAATACAGCAAATAAACAGGAGATGATGTGATGTAACATGAAACATTAAATTAGCTGTACGCTAACAATGATGACTTCTTTTAATTTTTGAAATACTCACCTATCAGTATATCAATAGAAAAACAGTTTCTTGTTCAGAAGCAAAAATATTTTAGATGATGTTAGACCAGTTATTGGTTTTGATTATTGACTCATTTTTCCTTTGTGCGTGGAAGCAGAACAAAACATACTAAACCTCTTAAAACAAGACACTTTAGTGCCATCTGCCAGGAAGTCATAATAAATATACAAACCACATATCTTTGTGATAAACAATAATAATAAACACACAAACATTTTCAGGATAATAAAGGTGTCTCTGAAGTAAAGGGTGCCCTTTTAGAGGAGGATCAGCATGCAGTGCTGAACTGAAATAACCCTAAGGGGCAGCTCCAATCCCAACTGCATGTAAATTTTATATTGTTGCTTTCGATCTTCTGCCAAAGGAGAAAAATTCCCATTGTAAAGATATTTTGGGGGTCTGATGTTGTTCGTGTCTATTTTGGGTAGAAAAACAAGGGAGTGGGGGTACAATCGACAATTCAGCTTCTAAAGAAAGGTCACTCACTCTAGCAGAGAAGATTGGTTGTTCAGGACTTTCATCACTGGCCCCAGGACATTGGGCTGAGCTGTCCTGTCTCCTCTGGGCTAAAGCCATTGACCCTGCAGGAAGTGGGAGCTGGGGAGGCAGAGGGTCCAGGCTAAACCGTCAAAGGAAAAACACATTTGCCTAAAACTATAGGTAAGCCAGCAGGATCCCTGAACAAAAGAACTTTGAGTGGGAGTGAGAGGGGGTAGGGAGATGCAAAATCACAAGTATCTTACTAGAAAGGGATAACATAACCTTCGGCATACTTGGCTCAGAAACTATTGTCATAAATCCAATACTATTTTCTATTCTCAGAAGAAGACAAATTGTTAGATGGCAAGGTAATAAGAAATTCCCATTAGTATGAGTCCAGTTTTGTAAAACAAAAATCAATCCTGTAAAATATATAAAAAAAAAATTCCCATGACTTAATACCCATAATAATAATTCCCATGACTTAATGGGATGTATTTGAGGTAAAATATTGAGCTAGTCTATGTTCCTTGCATTCAAATAGCAAAAGTTAGTATTAACAATACCTGGACTTCCCTGGTGGTCCAGTGGTTAAGATTCCACTTGCCAATGCAGGGTTCAATCCCCAGTCTAGGAAGATCCCACAAACCATGGAACAACGAAGCCCATGCACCACAGCTACTAAGCCTGTGCTCTAGAACACAGAAGCTGAAACAAGAGAAACCACTGCCAGAGGCCTGAGCACCACAAAGAAGAGTGACTCCTACTCGCCACAACTAGAGAAAGCCTTTGCACAGCAACCAAGACCCAGTGCAGCCAAAATAAATAAATACAAACATTACCAATAACTAATACAGGGCAGAAAGTACCACGTTCCTGACTCATCACAAGGGTTGAGTGAATGAGAAGAGTTCTATTCCAGAGCAACCCCAAAAGTACCAAGTGAGCATAGAGAATGTAGAATTGGGATAACTAGGGAAGGCTTCCGGGAGGTGGTGTTCTTTGAGTTCAGCACCATAAAGTAGAACCTTGATAGGCAGAGATGGAGAGAAAAGGAATCCCAGGAAGAGTCAATGGTAGCAACAAGACCTGAGAAATTGGAGGAGAAGGTGGAGCATCAGTCAGTCAATCTGGGACAAAAAGCAGGCCAGGAGAGCTTAGTGACAGCGTCTAGTGAGGAAGAAGGGTCTAGCAAGGGTCACTGCACCTGGTAACCTTTGAAGGTGGGTGTGGCAGCCAGATTGCTGGGAAGGATAATGATTGAGTGAGAGAGGAAGGAAGGGGGAGTAGAAAAGAGAGTTAGGCTACTCTCTTTTTTGGTGAACTTTTAAATGAAGTAACATATGATCATATGTTCAGGCTCCTCAGGTGGTGCAGCGGTAAAGAATCTGCCTGCCAATGCATGAGACACAAGAAAGGCATTTTGATCCGTAGGCAGGGAAGGTCCCCTTGAGGAAGAAATGGCAACCCACTCTGGTATTCTTGTCTGGAGACTCCATGGACAGAGAAGCCTGGCAGGCTAAAGTACATGGGGTCACAAAGAGTTGGATGCAATTGAGCACACATGCGTGTTTATTATTATACATTATTAAAATAGATTTTACATATATTTATTGAATTAATATTATGTAAAACACACATTCAAATTATGTTCTTTTATGCATATATATATTTATATTAAAACATTTTCCTGATACATATATAGCAAAATGTACATAGTCCACAGCTCGACAAATAATTTTCCTGACTCCTAAACAACATAGATTAGTTTTTAGAGCTACTTTTTGTTTTTTTCAGAAGTAAAAGGAGATGGTAAAAGGAGACAAACAGGATGGTAGCTTGAGTGGCAGGATCAATGGAAAGGGATTTTCAGACCAAAGAAGCATTTTTTATGCCAAGGGGAACCAATTAAGAGGGAGAGATTGGATACGTAAGAGGAAGCGGGAACAACTGATGGCAGTACTAATGGACACAAAAGGAACAGGCTCAAGGTAATGGCTGTGGTTGATATTGAAAATAGGAAAGGTCGCCGTGGGGTAGCCAAGCAGAGAGATCAGTGCAGGCCAGGGGACTGAACAGTCCTCCGCCACCTCAGCTCTGCCCCAATGTGGACCATTAGCGGCTACTCCGCCCATTTTCTAAACTTGAATCATCCTGATGACAAAGGCAACAGCAACCAAAAGAGCAAGGTCTTCTACTGGAGTCCAGTAGCCCCGAGATCACCTTGAAATGGGACCTGCTTTTAAGTTGGACTCATCTAAGCCCACGAGACTTCTGTCCTGACCCTATCCATCCCTGCCCTGTAACTTTCCCAGAGGAAAGCCCACTTCAGGGTAGCCCTAAGTGCCACAGGAAGCATCGTGCCAGCCTCCGAAATTCCAAAAGGTAATTCAAGCCAAATCAGTCTGATGGTCCAGGGGTGGAAGTTGGAAAGTCCAGCATTTGGGGGGACTCTGGCCTCCAGAGCCTCCCTGCCGCTTACGATCTCTGGTGGGTGGTGCTGAGGGGAGATGATGGCAGAACTCAGCTGTCCAAGGACAGACCCTCTTCCTCTTGCAGAGATAGCCAGAGCAGAGCAGGACCAGCCAACACGTCGTCAAACCTCCTTTCTGAGGCTTCTTCCCAGGGTCCATGTCTCCCACGCAGGAAGGGTTGAGTAAGAACCTCTTTGAATTCAGCAAATAGACCCCGATCTCACCTGAGAACCTGTTTCCCTGAAGGAACTGTTGATCTAGGGCTACAACAGACTCACTGGTGAGGCTTCAGTCCTCAAGAAATGGGCAAGCGCTGGATAGGAAGTAATGACAAAGAGCCCTCTTCTGAAATGAAATCGACACCAGGCTCTGCGGTGGGAACTGAAGGACCAGCATGCAGAGGGAAGGCCAGAGCTGGTGGCCGCCCACTCGCCTGTTCTTCCTGCCTTTCCTGCCGCCACCTTTCTGGCTGCACAGGGACATGCTCACCCTCGCCACTCTCTTCATTCCTGTAAGTCGTCTGAGACAAGACTAGGAAGTTCAAATGCTGAAGTGAAATACAAACCCAAAGCAACATGGGTTATAAATAGGCCCATGGAGCTATAGAGATCATGGGATCCAAAGAAGTGAAACTTGCTCCAAGATTGTGTGCAGAACTCTGTATGAAGTTTCCGCTGCCTCAGTCAAGCCTCAAAATGGAAAAGAAACCCAGCAGAGGGGCAGCAGGGTGTCACGGTGAAGGGGCCAAACCCAGGGGCCAGATGACCTGAGTTTATGTCCCAGTTCTAAATAGTTCCGTAATCTCTGGCAAAAATTTAGTCTCTAGCAGCCTTGGTTTCCCCATCTTAAAAACAAGGGGGAAACTAGGGCCTACAGCATAGGTTCTTACTGGAATTAAGTCAATTACCATGTATAAAGCACTCACAGTAGTCTTTGGCTCACAGATGTTAAATAAGCTTGGAATTTTACCATTATTAAGGACATGCTCAATGGGACTAAAGGGAGAGAAGCGATGGAGGCCACCTGGGAGATAGGCAAGGAGGCAGGAATGAGATAGACAGGAATGGGTCCCCAAAAATGGAGACCACCAAGAAGGATGGAGGAATGAGAAAAAAATAACATCTAGGGTGGGACTAGGGTAGGGCAGAAGAGACACCCAGGTAAATGAGACAGATGGGAAGAGGCACTGCCACCTTTAAATCAGAGCAGGAGGCCCACTGATGCTGAAGCGCCAATACTTTGGCCACCTGATACAAAGAGTTGACTCACTGGAAAAAGACCCTGATGCTGGGAAAGACTGAGGGCAATGGACATGACTTTGAGCAAACTCCAGGAGATAGTGAAGGATAGGAAAGTCTGGTGCACTGCAGTCTGAGGGGTTACAAAGAGTCGGATCGGATACCACTTAGCAAGTGAACAACCACAAAAGACCCACATGTCAGAGAGCCTGGCTGTGTTATGGTTCTTCTCTAGACTCCCCACTCTCCCAACTAGGTAAGAAATCCTGGGGGCTGTGGGATGTGTCTCCTTGGCAACCCTCTTTTGGCTGCTGAGGACTCTGAATTCCCTGCCCCCAGGAATTCCTACCCCCAGGAATCCCGGGTGCTGCCCTCCCCTGGTCATGATGTCTGGAGGCTACAGATGGGCACTGGTGAGCACACCCCTGGAGTCAGAGGGGGCCAAGGGACCACAATTTGCAAGCACATGGTCAGACTGGGGGCTGAAGTGTCCCTGTGTGCACTTTGGGGCCCCCTCCAGGTACAGGATGGAACTGGGGGTGAAGGTGGGGTGTCCCTGTTAAAGGGGTAGGTGTTCCCAGTTGAGGGAGGATGGTTCCTAGCTTTCCCTTGAGGTCTTTTCAATAGCCTTCACCCTGACCACGAGGTAGTGTCCTTCCCTGTCAACATTCCTATAGGACCCAAGTCCTGAATCTCCCCCAGTTAACCCGATGGCGCTGCTGGAAAGGCCTGGAGTCTTTGGGTGGACCTCTGGAAAATGACGCCAAAATGAAAGGAGAAAACCAGGTGATCTTCCATGGGCACAGTTCCCTCACTGGGGCTGGGTTTCCGCCCAGGTGTCCGAGGGGCCGGGTGTCGGGGTCACCCCGGGTGGGAGGGCCGTGGACCTCGCTCTGGGACCAAGCAGGCAAGGCCGCCTTCCCCCACCCTGTAGACACCTTGTTTCTGGGTTTCCCTCTGAGCCACCCCCAGTTCAGAGACAAGACGGAAGATAACCTCGCCAGCATTTTAAGGGCAGGGGGGGAACCCACGGGTTACCAATGCCCCCCAACACTGGACTGCGGCGCCTGTGGCGACGCTGGGCAGGCAGAACCGGGCCAAGATGGTTCCCAGGTCTCTGAGCATGGCCAGCTCCATCTTTGGGATGTCACCGGCCAATCTGTCCTGGGAAAGCGGAGGAAAGAAACAGGGACAGGGGGGTGCAGGGGTGGCAGCGGTAAGGGAGCAGGTCGGGAGGAGGGGTGGTGAATTTAGATGAGGCTGGGGAGTGGCTCCCAAACCTAGGCACGACTCCCCCTCCCCCCCCCCCCTCCTGCCCAGACACCTCTCCAGCACCTCACTGGGTCCTAGGGGTCAGTTTTTGCCCTGCAGCTACTCCGGGATCCTTCAACCCAAAGGGGACAGGGTAGGATCCAGCAAGCCCCTGAAGTGCGTGTTAGTCGTTCAGTCGTGTCCAACCCTTTGTGGACCTCGTGAACTCTAGCCTGCCCACTTATCTGTCCATGGGCTTCTCCAGGCAAGAATACTGGAGTGGGTAGCCATTCTCTTCTCCAGGGGATCTTCCCAACCCAGGGATCGAATCTACAGTCTCCTGCATTAGCAGACGGATTCTTTACACTCTGAGCCACCAGGGAAGCCTCTCCGCACTGTTTCAGGGAAGTTGTATTTCCAGGTGGAACTTAGAGGGACTTGTTCTCTGCAAGATGCAGCAGGAGGATGGGGCAACCTGATGCGAGCCCTGGAGGATTTGGAGAAAGGCTTTCGGGGCTCTGGGGGCTGCAGCGTGCCCAGGAGCCTTGGAGTGTAGGCTCCAAGGAGGGGCGTACTCCCCCGTCTGTGCGGTAGTTCACATCCTTACCCCGCAGGACACAGGCTTCAGCCTTGAGGTTGAGGGCCCTGTATTGTCCTGCTCTGTGCCCCCAAGGTGGGAAGAGAAGGCCCTGTCCTGCTGACTAACTGGATTTTGCCCTTGTTATCCAGCTACCAATCCATCTTTTGAGAAAAGAGCTTTACCTGGGGGAAGATCCACCCGCAAGGGGACAGGAAGCAAAACTCTCAAACCTGTCTCCTTAATCCAGGCTTCAGGGCAAAATTTAAGGGGTTAGGGGAATTTCAAACTTGGAAGCTGATTGGCTGCTCTTGGAGGAGTCCCTATAAGCTACTCCCATTGCTAGAAGCCAGGTTTTCCTTACTGAGGGACGTCTCGCTTTTTAAAGGGCTCTGGTGGCATCCTATCTATTTATGAGCACTGTAGACTGAAGATGCTTGGTTCCAGGGTCACCCTGAAGACAGGCGTCCCATCTTGCACTGGGCACAGTGCTGTTTCTTTAAAATAGAATCAAGCTTTCATTAATCAAGCAACCTATTTAAGGAGGCAAAACCAGGTTCAGCTGATGCTTTTTTCCGTGCTGTTTCACCCCGGTGCCTCGATCAGTGACTGTAACCATCAGGGGTGTCTGAAGGGCTAGTTCTCCCAGCTTATCTTCCACTCCATCCCCAGATGGTGACGCTGACCTGGCATTGGGGCGAAGAGTGTCTGAGGCAGAGCACTGCAAGAGTCAGGGGCCATCCTGCCCAGGGGGGCCAGCAGAGCCCCCGCCCCGCAGTGGGCAGAAGGGGACACCAACCTGCTACAGGGACCCTCTGTGGCTTCCTGTGATGTTCTGTGAGGAAGCAGGGGTATCCTGAAGTGGGCTCTCCCCTGGTAGGATTAGGGGCAGGGAGGCTCTCAGAATAGGAGTCTGTGGGTTCGGGTGGGATTAGCACGATGTCAGGTCCCATTTCAGAGCGACCCTGAGAGCAATACTGTCAGTGTTGCTGCAGACGTTGCTGCTGGTTTGCCTGATGATTTGAGTCCAGACGATCAAAAGACAAATGCGGAAGGTGCAGGTGGGGAGCAGACCAGCCTGGGAGGCTTTAAAGGGACGTGATTTTTAGCCCCTTCCTTGGACTAAAGAGTGCCAAACAGTCTTTGAAACAGTAAGAGCAAAGTTAGTCTCAGCCCTGGCTTTGGAACTACCAGGCTGAAAGAAATCTTTCAGATTATATGTCCATGAGAGACAAAGCGTAAGTCTACAAGCATTAATTCAAACTCTGGGGAATATCCCCCCACCTGTTGCCTACTTCACAGAACAACTTGAACAGACTGTTAAGGGATGGTCATCTTGCCTTCGAGCTGTAGTAGCTACTTGCGACAGACTTCAGGAAGCTAAGAAATGTACCCTGGGCCAACCTACCACTGTGTTTTTCCCTTACCATGTCCTTTCTTTCTTTCTTTNATATCCCCCCACCTGTTGCCTACTTCACAGAACAACTTGAACAGACTGTTAAGGGATGGTCATCTTGCCTTCGAGCTGTAGTAGCTACTTGCGACAGACTTCAGGAAGCTAAGAAATGTACCCTGGGCCAACCTACCACTGTGTTTTTCCCTTACCATGACCTTTCTTTCTTTCTTTTTTTTTTTAAAGACTTATTTTTAGCTGAAGGATAATTGCTTTACAATATTGCTTTGGTTTCTGCCATGCATCAACATGAATTAGCCATAGGTTATATATATGTCCCCTCCCGCTTACTTCCCACCCTTTGCCACCCCTCTAGGTTGTTACAGAGCCCCAGTTTGAGTTCCCCGAGTCATACAGCAAATTGGTATGTATATACTACTGTGGTATGTATATACTACCGTACAGCATATGGTAATATATATGCTTCCGTGCTGCTCTCTCCATTTTTCTCATGCTCTCCTTTCTCCCCACTACCTGTGTCTATAAGTCTGTTCTCCATTCTAGTGAGGTGGATGGACTATGTCCTTTCTTTACTGGAACAAAACAGGGGCCTTTGACTGACTTCTGGGAGAATGGAGGCATCCTCTTAGACCCTCGCAATGTAAGATTTCAGGTCTGTTGCTGCTGCTGCTAAGTCACTTCAGTCGTGTCCGACTCTGCAATCCCATAGATGGGAGCCCACCGGTCTCCCCCGTCCCTGGGATTCTCCAGGCTAGAATACTGGAGTGGGTTGCCATTTCCTTCTCCAATGCATGCATATATGCTAAGTTGCTTCAGTCATCTCTGTGTGACCCTATAGACAGCAGCCCACCAGGCTCCTCTGTCCACGGGATTCTCTAGGCAAGAATACTGGAGTGGGTTGCCATTTCCTTCTCCCAGATTTCAGGTCACTTAGCCCTAAATCCCGGAGAAGGCGAAGGCAACCCACTCCAGTACTCTTGCCTAGAAAATCCATGGATGGAAGAGCCTGGTAGGCTGCAGTCCATGGGGTCGCTAAGAGTCAGACACGACTGAGCGATTTCACTTTCACTTTTCACTTTCATGCATTGGAGAAGGAAATGGCACCCCACTCCAGTGTTCTTGCCTGGAGAATCCCAGGGACAGGGGAGCCTGGTGGGCTGCCATCTATGGGGTCGCACAGAGTCGGACACAACTGAAGCGACTTAGCAGCAGCAGCAGCAGCCCTAAATCCAGCCATATTGTTCCCAGTTGATTCAGTACCATCCCCAAAGCACTGCTGCCTACACGTCATGGAGCTGGTGTACTCTAGCAGACTGAACTGAACTGGCCAACCCTTGGCCGAGCCAGATATAGAACTGTTTACCAATGGAAACAGCTTCATGGGCCAGGGTAGGTAGGTAATGCGCTGGATACACAGATGTGCTAAAAATAACCCAAATACTGCTGTCAGACCTCCCCAGATAACTCTTAAAAGAATTGTTGAAGCTCTGCCCCCAGGGAGCTCAGCCCAGAGGGCAGAAATCATTGCTCTGACAAGAGCCCTACTACTCACTGAAGGGAAGGGAGTAAATATGTATACTAATTCTCGCTATGCATTCTCTATGCTGCATGCTCATAGGGAAATCTGGAAAGAAAGAGAGCACCTCATTTGCAACAATACAGGCATAAAACACGCTTCTGAAATCCCGTCTCTATTAGAAGCAGTCCATAAGCCCTCACAGGTGGCCACAGTGCACTACCCAGCCCACTAGAAGGCCAAAACTCTTCATAATAAAGGGCAACCAGTTGGCCGACCAAGCTGCAAAGAAGGCAGCAAAGGAAGGGGATTGTTGAGCCAGTCAACTCCCACAGACTGACCTGTCAAAACATCAGCTGGGGATTCACTCTTAACCACACCTCACCTGGCTGGAAATGTCATGCACAAGCAATTGTTTTGATTCCTGAGACCTTCTTGGACACTGTGCTGCAGACCATTCCTAATAGTAACCATTATGGGAGAGAGACCATCTTACAAAGGATTTAAAACTATATAATGGGATGTAACCTACAAAGGACCATCTTCAGGAAGTCACTGAAAATTATGTGATTTGTGCTAAAAATAACCCAAAGACTGCTGTCAGACCTCCCCAGATGGTGACCCAATACAGAGGAACCTGCCCCCCTCCCCGCCCAACCGGCAAATAGACTTGCCTCAAGCACCCCAGGACACAGGAAATTTCAGATACCTTCTACTCTGTGAGGACACTCTTTCACGATGGGTGGAGGCATATACCACCTGAACAGAAAAAGCCTCCAAAATGGTTAAAAGTCCTTAAAGATATTATACCCCAGTTTGGCCTGCCTACCTCTCTTCAAAGTGATAACGGGCCTACTTTTGTCTCTAGTATAATCCAACAGGAGTCCAAAGCACTATGAATTAATTGGAAGCTTATGTACATCCTGGAGACCACAGTCAGCAGGAAAAACCGAGTAAATGAATGTAACATAAAAAAGGAGCATTGCTAAAATATGTCCATTTAACTTGGAATAAGGCCCTACTACAGATCAGAGAGGCTCCCAGAAGCAGGCTTAAATTAAGCCCCTTTGAAGGCCTTTCCCGGTGTCTGCCTGGGTGGGCGAATCTATAAATGCTCTGAAAGACCCATCGGTCACCAATTACGTTTAAACTGTGTGTGCCATGTTAACCTCTGTTCATGAGTTTACCTCCAGCAGGTGTGCATATCCAACAACTGAAGTAGCCTTACATCCTTTTAGACCTGAGGCCTGAGTCCTCCTTAAAACCTGGAGAGAGCAAGGGCCTGATCACCAGCCGGCTGCACGGTGGACAGGACCACACATGGCATTACCTACTACACGGTCATCTGTTAAGTTAGCTTCAGGAAAGCCATGGATTCATCCCACTTGAGTTAAGGGTGCCCCACTGTCATTAGAACTTGACCCAACTCCTGACAGGCCTAGAGAGCCACAGGTTTGTGAACTGTCAGAAGATTTAAGGTTGCTCTTCAAAAAAGATAAGCATTGAGATTAAAATCTCATTGTAGAAGATATTTCAATAAGTTCAAATAGTTGTAGACAAATAATTGTATTACTTACTAAAATTTTTAAAGAATATTCTTGGCCCAAGGCTGATCGATTCCATTTCATGATCACCCTCGCGTGGCCCCTGCTCAGCTGAAAGTGGCCACAGTGATAATCACCCCCTTTTCCCACAAGTCTGTGGAATGGACATTGACAGTGGGGAATAGTATTAAGGGTGAGGCAGCCATTGGCTGTCCTTCTCAACCAATGGGCAGCCTCGCAGTGGTCCCCGCAGTCACCAAGGTTACAACAACCAGTCACACCCTGTACTCGCTCTCGCTTCTTGTATAAAAGAAGCCCAAATTTGGGCTGGAGGGAAGTTGGCTTTTTTTTGAGACACTAATCTGCCATCTTCTCAGTCGGATGGCTTTCTGAATAAAGTCATTATTCCTTGCCCCAACAACTTGTCTCCGGATTTGCTGGTGTGTCGTGCAGAACAAGTATGGACTTGGTATCAGAGACAGTTGGGAGGTTAGTCTAGCAGTTTATGCCTGATGAGAGGTAGTCTGTGCTGGGGACGAGCAATGAGATGGTAAGTGGTGGGTGGATGCTGAGCCATTTGTACCTGCTCTTCCCTTTGCCTTGAGCACTCTTCCCTACTTATCTGCTTGCTCGTCTTCTTCAGGTCTCTGCTGAAGTAGCGCTTTAATTAGGGAGGATTCTGTTGAACAACTGGTATAAAATAGCAACATCATGCCTATATGTGCCTACATTTCATCCTCATACTAACTTTTCTCCACAACATTTAGCACCACTTGACATTGCTCTTTCTTTCCTTCAGGGTTTCCCCGATGGCGCAGTTGGTAAAGAATCTGCTTGCAGTGCAGGAGACCTGAGTTTGATCCCTGGGTTGTGAAGATCCCCTGGAGAAGGGAAAGGCTACTGACTCCAGTATTTTGGCCTGGAGAATTCCGTGGCCTGAATCCCATAGACAGTCCAAGGGGTGGCAAAGAGTGGGACACGACTGGGCAACTTTCACTTTCACTTTCTTTCCTTTAATTATGTCACTCCCCTGACTAGAGTAAAAACTCTGATAGTAAAGATTTTGCCTAATTTTTTTTTTCACTGCTATACACCCAGTACCCAGGATAGTTGACCCATAGTAGCAGCTCAGAAGAAATGTATTAAATGATGAAGTGAATGAGTGGATCCCATTCTCTGTGTTGGTTATCTCTTGTGCAACAGGCATGCATGCTCAGTCACTTCAGTCATGGTCTGACTCTTTGCAACCCCATGGACTGTAGCCCACCAGGCTCCTCTGTCCCTGGGATTCTCCAGCAAGAATACTGGAGTGGGTTGCCATTCCCTCCTCCAGGGGATCTTCCCAACCCAGGGATTGAACCCAAGTCTCCTGCACTACAGGTGCCTTCTTTACCACTGAGCCACTGGGGGCGCCCCCTATTGTGTGACGCATTACCCCCCAGTTTAATACCTTGAAATAACAGATATTCATTATCTCACATAGTTTCTATGCACAAGAATCTGAGGGCAGCCTAGTGGGTCCTTCTAGCTCAGAGTCTCTCATGAGGTCCAGTCAAGCTGTCAGTCAGGGCTGCAGGTGTCTGAAGGCTTGAGGGGGCTGATGATCTGCTTCTAAGATGGCTCACTCGTGTGATGTGGATTTTGGTAGGAGGCCTGGGGTCCTTGCCTCAGGGGCTGCCTTGAGTGTCCTATATCCCAGAGTGAGCTAACACACAGAGAGGCAGAGAGCTGTCCCAAGGACTTGTATAACCTCACCTCAAAGATGACATGCCAGTACCTCTGCCATATTCTCCAGTCATACAGCCCAACCTTGAGACAAAGTGGAAGGCAGTGATCCTGGACTGGGGGCCATTCTGGAGCCTGAGGTCTTGATAAAAGCTCTTTCATCAAGACCTTTCTCCTTATGCAGGGGTGGGGGATGGCATTGCCTGGCAGTCCAGTGGCTAGGACTCCAAGCTTTCACTGCCAAGGGCATGGTTTCAGTCCCCGGTCAGGGAACTAAGATCCTACAAACCACAGCACAGCCAAAACAAAACAAAAAAGACCTTTCTCCTGCCAGCTCCAGCTGTTCACATGTAAATCACAGGTAGTAAACTGTTGACCCACAGCTATATTCAGGGTAACTGTTTGTTTTTTTTTTAAACATTACCATGTTTTAGGTTATTAGACTCAACATTTAAAAATAAGGGGAAGGGGCCGGGAAGCCATTGGGATGGCCAGGTGGGTTGACAGTTGGGCAGTTGGAATGAGGCGGCCGTGAGGAATCTGAGAGACCGTTGGAAGGCAGCCCTGACTTGGGTGGTGGGATGTGGGAGACAGAGGCGAGAGGCGGGGCAGGAGCAGCATTTCAGAAGCAGGAAGAAAGGATAAGTAACAGATCACTGAGCAGAAAGAGGGAAATTGGGAGCGGATCTGATCTGAGAGAGAGTTGAATCAGCCTCCGGGGTATGTGAGGCAGAGAGAGGCCTTCAGGGGACCGAGTTTGGCTTTTCGGCAGCTCACAACTGGTCCGAGAGACAGGCAAGCTCGCCAGAGGCTAGTCTGCAAGGCTGAATGAAAGAAAGCCACTGGTCTGCTGCAAGATCACATTGTTCAATGCCAGAGGAAGGGATCTGAAGTAAGTATGGGGTTCTCTGATCCTGAAATGACCGCAGGCCACCAGGAGGAGGTGTCTGGCAAGCCCTGAGGAGGGAGGTGGGCTGGGAACTGAGATGAGAGAATAAATAGACAAAGCTCTGTAAGCAAATGAAACAGGGAAAGGGAGAGTTGCTTTAAGGAAGAGAGAGGAGTCCCAGCCCCGGCCTGGAGTACTCAGAACTGCAGCAGAGCGGACTCGTGGTGAAAAGCAAGGCGCTTACAGCCAGACGGATGGCTTGGATCTGACCACTGGTCCTGCCCCCTGTCGGCTGTATCTTCTTGGGTCATTATTACCTTCTCTGTGCCTTGATACCTCCATCTGTTAAATGGGTTCTATTGTAGTATCTATATGAAGGCTACACATACTGAGAAAGTGAGATGTGGGGAACATGGCTTGGGACACAAGATTCAGTTGATACTAGCCAGCTTCGGGTGCATTAGGAGGGAAAATCAGTATCAGGCTGAAAGCAGAACTAAGAGCTGAAATATCACTGGAGTTCTGGGGAGGAGGCGGTTTTGAGGAGAATGGGGTCAGGATGACAAGAGGGAACAAACGTTGAGCTCGTGAGTGAGTTATTTCATTAAGAACTGTGATCAGCTCAAGTTTACAGATGAGGAAACTGAGGCTCACAGGTAGAAATTGAGTGGCACCAGGCGGCACAGCTGAACAGAGGTGTGGAGATGGAATTTTGATCCATGTCTATCCAGTCCTGCGGCCCAGGTGCCCACGCTGCCCTGGAGGAGCCTCCCGAGAAGGCAGGGGTGCTCCAGAGTGGGAGGGGGAGGAGCGTGGCGTCCGGTGCAGCGTGAGGCTGCAGCCGGGTGTCTGGATCAGAGCTGGAGAGAGGAGACAGATGGTGGATGTAGGTCCCCCATCGGAGAATTTTGGCCAAGAATGAAGTGAGGAAGGAGGCAACAGCTGGAGGGTGGAGAGGGTCCCTTGAGAGTTTATTCAGAGCAGGGACACAGGACTGGCTATCAAGTCAAAGGAAATGAAGATGGAGGTCCTGGAGAGGCTGGAGGTGTCCTTGAAGGAGAAAGGCCCTTTGGGTGTGGGAAAGATCGGAATCGGGGCCACTGCTGCGGGAGCTTAGTTTTGAAACAAGGAAGAAAAGGGAGGTACTACTCTACGAAAAGAGTCAAAGTGGCACCTCTGGTGGCTCTGCGTGGGGACAAGCTGAGCTCCACCTCGAGACAGAGACACAGGTGTGGGAGGCCGGTAAGGACACACCTGGCCGGAAACCCCAGCACTGAAGTGAGGGCTTAGGCGTGGAGTGGGCTTAGGAAACAGAGAGCCAACTGGGTCCCGGCTGGGGGCCAGACCAACCTGCCCTCTGTCCATCCACACCCCCATCCCGCCAGGCTCTCCACGAACTGTGAGCACCGGAGATTTCACAAATCAGAGGTTCTATCTTCATAGGCTGGTCAATCCCTGAGGGTAGACTTGTGATTGGTGAAGCGCGTGATGCTGGGGTCACCCAAGAGGTCACGGCACAGAAATGAGGTCTAAGTCAAGAGCGGGAGGAAGGGGTCAGGAAGGAAGAGTTTGTGGGCAGCTTCCACCTGTGGCAGGAGAAGAGAGAAACGGAGCGGGGAAACCTGGGGAGGCTTAGCCAAGCAGTGCAGTGGGCTGGGCTGGGCTTGGAGACGGTCACTCCGGGCAGGCAGGAGAACGCGATCTTTGATGGTTTTTGTCCACAGGACTCGCAGCTCGGGTGCAGGGGAGGAAACTGACAGGAGGCTGAGGCTTAGCTGAGCACAGATAAAGGAAAGGCTGTGGTGAGTACCCTATGTTTCAAGAGTGTGAGCTGAGGTACACGCAAGTGATGGCGGGCAGCCCAGACAGGCGTCTTGCCCACTCGGTTTGAGCTGTCCTCTCGTGGGACTGTAAGGAGCTGCGGGGGAGAGACATCAGCCCGAGGGGCCTCGAGTCCAGTTCTGATCACAGCCCTAGTGATGGGAAAGGCAGAGGAGTGCCTGGAGGGTCCCACAGGCCAGCAGCCGAGTTCAGCGAGAGACGGCCTGTGTATGGGAGCATCTGACAGTCACGGGAGCCCTGCGGGAAGAGGCGGTGTCTGCCCGTGGCTCTGCAGGAGATGGGCTGGGGGAAGCAGGCTGACCGTCGGTGTGGGGTCAGCTTCACATTGACAGGTGCTGCCCGGGAACGCTCAGTCCACGTTTGTGCACGTGGACCATCTGTAACGCAACGCTCACACCCACCGTGTCCAGGGCCCCTGATCGGCCAGAACATGTGTCCAAGGTCATCCTTCAGTGCTCACAGCCTCATGGAAACGGGCCCTTGGATGCCCATTTTGTAAAAGAGGAAACAGCAGGTTGGAGAGGTTAAGTGACTTTTTTCCCTAAGATCACACAGCTTGGGTGTGGTTAAATCCAGTCTCGGTTCATCCTCATCTCCTTTCCTCTCCAGCTGACGTGTTGCAGTTGTTACAAGCAGCCTTGGGCACACACCACAGCTCCCCTCCTTGGGCTCCCCCAGCAAGAGGCAACCCTGGTCAAGATCAGCACTTAGCCTGCTCCCCCTCGCCAGGAGCATAGCTGGAGGTGGCTGGAGAAACCACCCCTCCACTCCCCATGACCAAATTCATGACCTTTAGCCTCAGGCAGGCCCAGGGGGTCTGGTCCGTACACTTTTCCACTCTCCCACTCTTTAGTTCATACCCCTTGCTTTTCAAGCTGCAATCTCCTGGGAGCTCCCGGGTCCCGGCACGGTCTGTGGTTTATGGTGGGAAAGACCCATCTCTGACCAGAAGGAGACAGAGATCCAGACAGAAGTCGGAACTGAGGACTGGGCTGGGCTCCAGACTGTGACTCCCCCACCCTGCGTGCTGGAGGGCCCGGCCTGACACCTGTGCCGACCACTGCGCCGCCCAGGCCGTAGGGGTCGACTCTGCAGCTCCCCTGACACTGATTCACAGATTTACTACTCTCCGTGGGAGGGAAGGTATTTTGAGAAGAGGTTCCGCTGATGCCGAGTTTTTCTCTGAATGTGGGGGTGGCTGGAGAAACCTTGCACTAAGGAGGAGAATGATGTTGTTAGAGCCAGATTAGCCCTGTTATCAGGGCCCGGCTCTGCCCAGGGTCACAGAGCAGAGAAGTGGGATTAGGCGCCAGTCTCTCCCGACCCCAGGGCCACCGTCCTCTGCTTACAAAGATATTAGCCAAAATCATTTAAGAGCATTCAATTTCTAACAACAGTCTAGCTCCATAACGATTCATATCTCAGCAGCTACTGGGAACAGGCACTTCCTCCCTAGGCTCCAAGTCCAGGTGACCTTCCTTAGTGGTCAAGGTCATTTTTTAAAACCACAGATTTCAGAGTTGACTCTGGTAGGTTGAGTGTCCACACGTAGGCGTGCACGTGACATGCCTCCTGCCTCTTCAGGGTTAGACACAACAGGACTCAAGGTGAAGAAATGACAGATGTCCATAACGTCCTCCATGGAGGCGCGGTTCAGATGGACAGAGCTGGAGCTGGTGTCCTTCTGCAGGGAGACCAGGCTGGGTATTTGCTGGGAGTGGCCCCATCGGACTCCCCGGCTGCCTGCAAGCTTGGCAGCCCTGGGAAAACCCAAGTCCGCAGACCAAGAGTCAGGTCTCGGGTCTCTGGCGGCTTGCTGTTCTGTCTGTCCCTGTGCCTGCCGGGCCAGTTCCCCACCCTTAGCCCTCAGTCATTGTTGCAAGACCTCCCCCACCGCCACCCTCCTCACTCCATGAGTGAGCTTCCCAAGCACCCTGCTCCCTGAGAGCCCCACTGTATCCCCAAGACCCCAGAGCCCTGGAAGTCGCAGGGGCCTGGGAGATAAAGCAGAAGTCTTGGTGGGATGCCGGCCGGCTGAATGCCCTCAGGCCACGGGGCCGGGAGTTTCCATAAGGATGGTAACAAGTCTAAGATTCTAAACTGAACAGGCAGCCTCTTCAAACTGCTCAAATGAGACAGTGATGGGGAGAAGAGGAATCTGGGGGAAAAGGAGCTCCGAGGTGAGGTGAACGGGGCGGGGTGGAGCTGGGGAGGGCACAGATCTGAGGCCCATTTTTTGTCTCCCACTCTCTGAAATGACTTTCACACCTTCCCATCACACCGTCCAAAACTCCCACACCCTCTCTCTCCTCTCTCAGCTGCTATGTTGCTGCCTGTTTAACCAAGAAAAAAAAGAAACTGTCCCTATTTTATCCACAGCCTGTGGATCCCACCCCACTTCCTAGTCAAGGACATCTCTCCTGCAGTTGACCTCTATCCCCCTGCATCACGAGGTGATTCCCTCCCTAGGGGGCCGTTGTTGAGCAAATAAAACCACACCAGGAGAGTGAGTTTTTAAAAATCTGATGGGTTATGATGTGGATGTAAAAGGCACCCACCCACTGTAAGTGTAAAGTTAAGAATTTTGGCAACAGTATAACCCCACGGAATCGCCGCCACCACTGTCAACTCAGCAAACATTTCGCGAACATTTCCCTTCAGCCCCACGAGGCTTCCTGCTGCTGAGAAGTGTTCCCTGGTATGGATGCAGCACAGTGTGTTCATGTCTCGCCTGTTGATTTACAACTGGGCTATTTCTACTTTGGGGCTATTATGAACTTAAAAAGTGCAGTGACTATGCATGCATAAGTATCTTATGGATGTAATCATTTCTCTTGAGTAAATATCTACTAGTGAAACAGCTGGGTCATATGATAATTTGTTTAGTTTTATTAGAAACTCCCAAACTTGAGCTCCAAAGTGCTTCTATGATTTTACGTTTCCATGGTGGTCTTTGAACATTCCTCTGGTCTGGCATGTGGCCCCACCATCCATGGTGGGCACTGCAATCCAGTCCTCTCCTGCCTTGCCTCCAGGAAGCCTTCCTGGGCTGTATCCACCCTCTCTCCCTCTCTTCCTCCTCTGGTTTCCTAGAGCAGGTGGGCTCTGAATCCCAGCACTCATGTGGTGATTTCTGTAGATCAGTCCTGAATTTTTCAATCAGGAGGAGCCTCTTGAGCCAGGGACCACACAGCCCTGAGGTCAGAGGGGAGGGAAGAGCGGCTGGCTGCTGGCCCCTGGTGCCCAGGCTGGTGTAAACATGGGAGAGCCTATGCCACGGAGGATCGATTGCAGGCTGAGCATCAGGATCCCGGGCCCTTTTCTGCCAGTGATTCCTGGACCTATTGTTTCTGTCTCTGAGCCTCAGGTCCTGAAGCTGTGAAATGGGAACAGATGAGGTGGGCTAGGTGATTCCGAAAAGCTGTCTCCAGTTTTCGTATTCAGTCTGCTCCATTAGTGTTTCTTAACCCTTTGCAGATAGAATCACCAAAGAAACTTAAAAGGCTAGCAACGCCTGTGCCCCATTCCCATGGATTTAAGATGCAATTGGCTTGTGATGAAGCCCTGGTGTTCCTGATTTTATTAAAAAGTTCACGGAATCAGCAAGACAGGGCTGGGAACCTGACATCCTCACGTTTGGTGGGGAAGCCGCTCATTGGAAGGACCTGGGTAACGTTCAGGCAGAGCCATGGCCTCATGCTGCCCTCTGGTGGTCAGGTGGTTCACTACAGGCAGATTTCCACATCCAAGTGTTTCACCCTGGGTCCGGAAAAATGTGTAATAATTGAGCAGACGGGGAAAAGAACCGAGGAAGAGGAAGGAGGAGAAAGAGAAGGCCTGGCTTCTCCATGACTCATGGGTACACAGGCATTTCCCTTCCCACTTCTCTCCTACAACAAATAATGTGCCCCCAGGACAAGCCCCCTGGGTCCCCACTTCCACCTCCATGAATGTAAGGGGAATTTAGAAGGATAGAGGTTTAGATGAATTGCTTTAGGTCAGTATTCCCCCAGCAAAGGGAAACTTTGATGCAGGGATTCCAGAATCCAGCACAGGGCCTGGCCCATCACAGGGGCTCAGTACATTGTTGAACAAATGAATCCCACCAGGAAAATACTCTTTCCTCACTGTGCCATATTTATTTGTCATCCCCAATTTTTTACTACCATTAAGTAAAAGCAGTTCATTTCAATTCAGTTGGCACAGCTACTTTTTAACTATGTAAAAATGAAATCATTGACTTTTTAGGCTAAATTGAGAACAGATTATCCACACATTAGAAATGGCAATAAAATTAAGATCTTAGCATATTAATCTTCACCTTCTTTCAAAAACACTTTATCCTAACATCCTTCCCCTTGCTGCCCATGTGCCCGATGGCCTCTCAGCTTTCTTTCTAAGTGCACACTCCCCACCACTTGAATTGTAATGCACTTGCTGTACTGGCCAAAGGTCATCTTTAGCTCCATAAAATTCTGGGCCTGGCCAGAGACAGTCCTGGCCAGAAGCTCATGAGTAAGAACTATTCTCATTTCCCTTCCACAAGCTGGGGTAACTCTAGCAGGATGGTGCTACTCAAATATGGTTCAGAGACAACAAGCTCCACCTTGGAGCTTGTTGGAAATGCAGAATCTCAGTCCTCCCCCCAACCAAAGAATCAGAATATGTGTTTTAATAAGCTACACTGGTGATACACAGGCACATAAAAATTCAAGAACGGCTCTCCTCAGTTGTGCGATCACCAAGCTGTTTGAGGCTCAGGGAATCTATGCAGAAAGTTGAATACTTATTGATCTGGGTCTGGAAAACTTTCTCCAACAACTTTTCATGAAACTAAACCTTAACTAAATCTGCAAGGGCTAAAAAAATGTTTGTCAAAAATTTTCCAAGTCATTATGATTAATATCATTTTCAAAATCTGTGTCGGCCTTCTCTCTCTGGTGAATCTCCACACTCCCCTCTCTCTTATCTACTTCATGTTTACACATTGGTTTGGCAAGGGGGGTGTTGGGTTGGTTAATATCAATGAGCTCTGGCCATGTTTAGAGGCTCACTCTTAGAAAAATCAATCAACTTTCAATTAACAATTAACTTTCACAGCAAAAAGTATTTTTAAACCTAGACCTGTCTGGCTCACACATCACATGAGGCCATGGAAAATCAGATAAAGAGTAAGGATAGTTAAGCACTAATGGACTCTATAGATGTAGGGTTTGTGAAAATGAAAGATAACTCATCTCTTTGAGGTGGACCAGCTCACAAGAGTTTTTCATGACTCCTCACTAAGCAAGAAATCATGCACGTTTTGTGGTTGTTGTCAGTTTTCCTTCCTTGAAAAAAAAGATAAACAGCTAAAGTGGGTTTCTTATCATTATCAAATTCATATGAGTTTAGGTATCCAAACTATGTTTCCGATGATCTGACAAAGAAGATGAAAAAAGACTTTGTAGACCAAATTTGGCAGCTTAGACTTTACAAGCAAAACATAAAAACTACCCTTTCGTAACCAGTCAACCTAATCGTAATTCCAACGTTGGATAGTAGAAACTCTAAACAAAATAAAGACGTGTTACAGTTAGTAGAGCTCTTAAAGATGTAAAAACCCAGTTTAACCATCTTATTGGTTCAGGTGATACTAAGACATTAAATGACTAGCCCATGATCACACTGCTTGTTTCTATCGAAGCAAAAACTAGCATCTGGGTCTCCTGATATGGAATTAGGTGTTATTATCATCTATATTAGGCTTGCCTGGTGGCTCAGACAGTAAAGCGTCTGTCTGTAATGCAGGACACTTGGGTTTGATCCCTGGGTTGGGAAAATCCCCTGGAGAAGGAAATGGCAACCCACTCCAGTATTCTTGCCTAGAAAATTCCATGGATGGAGGAGGCTGGCAGGCTACAGTCCATGGGGTCGCAAAGAGTTGGACACGACTGAGCCACTTCACTCACTTATTATCTGTAACACTGTGCATGTGAAACATAATGCTCCTCCTTACGAAGAATAGCAAGATCGACAAAACAGAATAAAGCACAAATGGGCAGAGACCACATCTGTTTATCGCTTTATCTGGTATAGCCTAAAATCAGGGGCACAGCACTCAACACATATTTGCTGAATAGACTTGCAACAGATTCAAGAAATGTTTGCTGAGTGTTTCTGAGTTTCTAAAACCATTGGTTAGGCAGTATATGAGGCACATTTACATCACTACCTTCATTTGATACAACTCTATTCCCACCACCATTATTGTGTTTATCAGAGTTGCACCCAGTTACTACATAAGGTATAGACAGAGGTCATCATTTTCTCTGATTTAGGAGAGAAGAAAAGGAAGAACGGCAGCAAAGGGTGGATAGGATATCTTGGAACTTAGAGACAGGCTCACCTTAGACATAATTTGAAATTTTCTGCAATTTATAAGCAATTGTCTTTTTTCACGAAGTATATTTTCAGAGTATAAATGGTGATCCTTAAATTTTGCCCAGCTGATGCAATCCCCAAAGGACTATCACTCTTAAAGGCAAGAAGTGAAGGGAGATGGTCCATGGGTATTTCAATGGTTATAGGTTTTCAGTCTTCCCTACAAATTGGTGCTTATCAGATCCTTCTCCCCACTCTGTTTGCACGAAATGATCTAGAGGTATGTTAACAAAAGAAAAATGACTTGGAACACATAATGGCAGTTAAGCCTGAGACTCTGCCAAAGCTGTTTGAGCAAATCCTTCAAAAATAGCCTCTCTGGGGAAGCATGGTCTTTCACTGTGGCTCAGGGAAGAAATGCAGACAAAACTCCATCATACAAATCTGTTGGTTTAGCACTGTTTTATTTTTACTCTTGAAGCCTTCTATCTACTAAAACCTTAAATGAAAGAGAATATACTATAGATCAAGACAGAACTCAGCTACAACTCAAACCTTGCTCCTGACTGCTGCTTAGAGTGGACCCTGGTGCACAGTGACTGCTGGAAAGATGCCAGCAATGGCCATCGCCAGGGCTATCACCTCCATATTGCCATCGTGGTGGCTGCTCCAAGCCTCCTGCTCCAACGTTGACGCTCTTCCCTCAATCCGCATGGATCCCTATGGATCTACCAACTCCATTGCTTCACCCGAGGAGACAAGTAATTTCTGGACTTTTGCACTTTAGCACTGAATGCCTTATCTAGATTAAAAAGTACCAGCTCCTGTCTAGTCAAATTACCAAGAATCATTTTCAGGTTTTTCTTCTAAGATGAAAGTAAATTTTTTTTTAATCTACAGCATGTGACACCTATTACTACTAATGCAATACTAAAAAATGTACTATTAATAATATAATACTAATAAATCAACATTTATGTCAGAAGTAAGGGCAAGAGACAGACGTACAGAGAGAATGAATACAGCTGTGTAGGACACCAAATAAAGTTCCATTGGTCCTGACCCCAGTAGGAACCTTAAAAATAAACTCAAAATGGATCAAAGACCTAAATGTGAGCTTGGACACCGTAAAATCTTAGATGAAAACATAGGCAGAACCCTCTCTGACATATATCACAGCAGTGTCTTTTTTGATTTCTCTCAGATTAATGGAAACAAAAACAAAAGCAAACAGAACCTAATTAAACTCAAAACCTTTAGCATAGCAAAGGAAATCACAAACACGATGAAAAGACAACCCACAGAGTGAAAGAAAATATTTGCAAATGATGACAAGGGATTATTCACCAAAATTTACAAACAGCTCATGTCACTAAGTATTATCAAAACAAACAATCCAATCAAAAAATGGGCAGAAAACCTAAACAGACATTTCGTATGTTCCAACAGACATATGAGAAGATGTTCACCATTGCTAAGTATTGCTGCTGCTGCTGCTAAGTCGTGTCTGACTGTGTGTGACCCCATAGACAGAAGCCCACCAGGCTCCGCCATCCCTGGGATTCTCCAGGCAAGAACACTGGAGTGGGTTGCCATTTCCTTCTCCAGTGCACAAAAGTGAAAAGTGAAAATGAAGTCGCTCAGTCGTGTCCGACTCTTACGGACCCCATGGACTGTAGCCTACGAGGCTCCTCCGTCCATGGGATTTCCCAGGCAAGAATACTGGAGAGGGTTGCCATTGCCTTCTCCTTGCTAAATATTAGAGAAATGCAAATCAAAATCACAATATCACCTCACACCAGTCAGAATGGCTATCATAAAAAAAAAAAAAAACCCACAAACAAATGCTGGAGAGGGTGTGGAGAGAAGGGGACCCTCCTACACTGTTGATGGGGATGTAAACTGGTGCAGTTACTATGGAGAACAGTATGGAGGTTCCTTTAAAAAACTAAAAATAGAGCTACCTTCAGTTCAGTTCAGTCGCTCAGTCGTGTCCGACCCCATGAATCGCAGCACGCCAGGCCTCCCTGTCCATCACCAACTCCCAGAGTTCACTCAGACTCACGTCCATCAAGTCAGTGATGCCATCCAGCCATCTCATCCTCGGTCATCCCCTTCTCCTCCTGCCCCCAATCCCTCCCAGCATC
>SJYV01038801.1:148297-230611 GCA_006410875.1 Neotragus pygmaeus
AAAAACCATAGCCTTGACTAGACGGACCTTAGTCGGCAAAGTAATGTCTCTACTTTTGAATATGTTATCTAGGTTGGTCATAACTTTTCTTCCAAGGAGTAAGCGGCTTTTAATTTCATGGCTGCAATCACCATCTGCAGTGATTTTGGAGCCCAAAAAAATAAAGTCTGACACTGTTTCCACTGTTTCTCCATCTATTTCCCATAGAGTGATGGGACTGGATGCCATGATCTTTGTTTTCTGAATGTTGAGCTTTTTCACTCTCCTCTTTTACTTTCCGACCCTGCAATCCCATTCCTGGGCATATACCAGGAGTAGAAAGGATACATGCCCCCCAGTGTTCATAGAAGGGCTGTTTACAATAGCCAAGACATGGAAGCAGCCTAAATGCCCATGGATAGAAGAATATGTAAAGAGGTGGTACATATATACAGTGGAATAGTTACAAGAATGAAATAATGCCATTTGCAATAATGGATACACCTAGAGATCGTCACCATGAGTGAAATAAGTAGACAGAGAAAGACAAATATTACATGATATCACTTACTTGTGGAATCGAAAAAGAAACGAATAAGTGAACTTATTTACGAAACAGAAACAGACTTTTTCTCTTGGGAACTGGCACATTTAAAATGGATAGCTAACAAGGACCTACTTGGCATAGCACATGAAACTCTGCTCAATATTCTGTAACAACCTAACTGGGAAAAAATTTTGAAAAAGAAAAAATATATGTATTAAACAAGAACAGCAAAGTCATCCTTTACTGAGTAATATTCCCTCAGTTACTGAGTCTAAGCCTTTCAACCGTTTTAAGGTCATCTTTGAAAGTTATCGACCCTCTCTACGGAGAAACATTCACACACACACTAAATATTGAATAAATATTACTGGCTGATCCTTGAGAGTTACTTGATTCCCTGAAGCCCATTTTAAGAAAACCTTGGCTAAGATTAGCCCCGTACCTTTAAAAATGAGACAAAAGTCAACATTCAGCCTCAAAGGAGAGACGAGAAAGACAAGGGGATTCCTGGGCTATCGAGGACAACTCAAANTGGAAAAGACTCTGATGCTGGGAGGGACTGGGGGCAGGAGGAGAAGGGGATGACAGAGGATGAGATGGCTGGATGGCATCACGGACTCAATGGACATGAGTCTGAGTGAACTCCGAGAGATGGTGATGAACAGGGAGGCCTGGCGTGCTGCGATTCATCGGGTTGCAAAGAGTCAGACACGACTGAGCGACTGAACTGAACTGAACAGCTCTATTGACGTTTAGTTGATATATACCAAAAGCTTCACATATTTACTATATACATTTTGATGAGTTTGGGCATATACAGAAAAACACAATTATAGTCGAAACTCCAGCTGAGGGAGACTAAATATCCTAGTTCCTCCTCTTTCCCCCTTTCCCCAGTTGCTGACCAGAAGCCAGATGACAGGGGAACCCAGATGAAGGAGTCCATAGAGGTCAGCCTCTCAGGGCACAGAGATGAGCAGAGATCAGAGGCTGAATTTTTCCTTCTTCCTGGAGAGTATCCCCTACCCCCTAAAAAATAGTATCGGCCCATCCAAGCCCGCATACCAAGCATCCCACTGGTTCAGCCACTCTTATGATATCTTTCAGGCACTACAGGAAAACAGCATACAAGCTGACTTGCATAAACCTCAAAAGGACACAGGACTCCAAACACCATGTCTCCTTCAAGCTATAGGCTACTGAGTTGGTGGATGGTGTTATCTGGCACCCTGAACTGTATAACATCTTGTATGAGAACACTGCATTTTCTTTGACCCTGGGAGAAGTCATTGTTTCCAAGATGTAATCTTGGGAAACTCTGGGATTACAGACCATCCACCCTTAGTACTCACTGTTTTAGAAGCCACCAATAGGGGACACCACTTCAAATGTGTTCAATAGGCAGGTCCATTCACTGTATATCCAGAAAGTTCACACTAATTACAAAGGCTGCAAGAAAATGAGAAGTGTGTTCTAGACAAAACAAAACAACACACGTATGCTTTAGCAAATTCAGGAATATTGAAAGTCTTGCCCATGAGAGGAGCCGGGGACCAAATCCCAGAACCTCATTCATATGACTGCTGGAACCGTACGTTTAAATCCAGGTTCATTAGCCATGGGTTTTCCTGTGTTTGTACCACAGAAACAGCTAAATCCATTCCAGATTTTTGCATCAGCTCATCAGGCTGGATGCCTTTCTGAGTAGCAGTGGCAGCCCCTAATCTCCCTACCACCCTGTAATTATATTCCTTTCCCTGCTTTCAGCCATGAAGCATGAGCATGCTCTTGAATTTTCCCGAGCTCCACAGAGGCAGGCCTCCTTTTCACCAGTCACCAGCAGCTTTTCACTCGGCTTTGTTTGTTTTTTTTTTCTGGATGACACACTTGTTTGGGGGAGCTGGTGACTGGTAGTTCCATCCTGGTCTTCCCACCCCTTCATCTCCTGGGCTCCCAATGCCAGGCCTGCCTCACCACTGCTGGAAGAGCTGACAACAAGCCTTGCACGGTTCACTCCCAAGCCTGCCCTATAACCTGAGGGGACCCCTGAGAGTGTCTCTGAGAGGCCCAATGGGTCAGGGCCATTTCTGCAAACACTTAGGATAAGACAAAGCAGTGTGTGACCTCCAGGTTACCTCCAGCAGCTACTGTTCATGGGCCCGGGACACACACCACCCAGGCCATGCACTATAAATACAGAATGTTGGTATGGGTCTACAAGCAGAGAAAAGGAGGAAAATATAGAAAAACACCCTACTTCCAGGCCCACTCCCATCTTCCTCCCCATCTCAGTTCACAGCTTTCGCTGTCCCACTGGGAGATGCATCTAGGCTGGGCAGAAGACTGGACACATTCCAGAGAGTGGTCAATACAGAGGGACCCTAAACCATGATGCTTTACATATGGCAAGTGGTGGGTGGGGCGTGGGACATGCGAGGCCACCATTTACAGCATTTAGCAAGAGCCTCTGAAACTCAGTATCTGGCGACTGCCTGTTCTGCCTCCCAGCAAACTCAGATCTGCTAATGCAGCTAGTTGCTAAACCCTGAAAACGAGGGAGAAAATGAGATTCCAGGGCCAAGTGGATTTGTTTCTCCCCAAGCAAACAGGAAGTG
Organism: Neotragus pygmaeus; assembly: GCA_006410875.1. NCBI lineage: Eukaryota > Metazoa > Chordata > Mammalia > Artiodactyla > Bovidae > Neotragus > Neotragus pygmaeus. The sequence goes on from SJYV01038801.1 coordinate 151,439, forward strand.
TATCTCTCACCTTCTAAAGAGTGATCGCATCCAAGTAGGAACAGCATCCTGTCTTGATCGCTACAGTCCTGAGCCCAGGCCCTGGCAAGTAATAAGGAATGAATGGAGGACTTACTGAAACAGCCGATGGGAACCTTGAAGCCAATGAAACTAGTAAGAGAAAGTATTAGTTGTTCAGTTGTGTCAGACTCTTTGTGAACCTATAAACTGTAGCCCGTCAGGCTCCTCTGTCCATTGAATTGTCCCGGCAAGAATCCTAGAGTGGGTAGCCATTTCTTTCTCCAGGGTATCCTCCCAACCCAGGGACTGAACCCACGTTTCCCATATTACAGGCAGTTTCTTTACTATTTAAGCCACCAGGGAGTGATGAAACTAAAGTGTAACTACGTGTAAGGAAGTAGGATATTGGGCACTAAAGACTCTTGCCACTAACCAAGGTGACACTGGGCTTTTAAAGAGAACATGTGAGTGTACTTACTTCTCAGGCATTATCTTATCTATCTCTATTTCTGAGAGAATAGACAAATCTCTTCTTTTTAAAAGCCATGTATGAACTCTTCTTTCAGAACCTTGTGCATTCTGATGTACCACAAGAATATTAACGGCAAATATGGACTTCCCCGCTGATCCAGTGCTTAACACTTCGCCTTCCAATGCAGAGGGTGCAGGTTTGATCCCCGGTCGGGGAGCTAAGATCCCATATGCCCTATGGCCAAGAAACCAGGACATAAACAACAAGCAATATTGTAACAAATTCAATAAAGACTTAATTTTTTAAAAAGAATATTAATGGCAAATAAATGCTGTTTTGGTGAAATCCTTCCATGCCCTTTAGAGACTAGCTTCCAAAACCATTAGCAGACTTGGACTGTCTCTCCCACCCAGGCAAAAAGGCTATGGAGCCCTCACCATTGACCTTAATCCAGGGGACCTAGATAGCCAAGTCCCAGCTCCTTCTTCCTACACCTTTCCAATGACTGGGAGTTTGGGGGGGGGGACAGGAAGCCACAGCCCAGAAAAGGGCTCTCCTGGGGACTGTTCACCTGCATTGCTCCCCCCAGCCTCCTCGACCTGCTTCTTACCATGTTGAGGAGAAAAATGGAGTCTGGGCTGTGGTCAATTCCCCAGGGAGGTTTGGTCTATCACAGAAGGGGGCGGCAACCTGATGGTACTCCCCCAGCCGAAGGATGGCAGGAGCTCTGAGCCTTGCTACATAGGGGAAGCAAGTCCTCTACCTGAACGCTCCCTTCTGGCCTTCTAGAAAAAAACAGTAACCATTTGAAAAGTCATAAAAACATATGTTTAAGAGCACATTTGTTTTTTCCCTTTTGGCTTAGGGTCCAATATGGCTTGCACAGCATTGTGGGATCCCACTTTTGTCTAAGATTTTGTTATTTTGTTCATCATGGGGGTTTTGCATTAAAAAAAATATTGCATTAAAATATTATTCATCTTGATTACTGAGGGTTGTTTTTTATTTTTTCCACACTCCCTTGAATTTTGTGTCCCAGGTGAGTACGTCTCTTACCTCACCTTAATCCTAGCTATGACAGAGTAACTTCACACTATTGGTCTTCTCATTAGGTCATAACTGGACCAATTCCAAAAAGGAGGAAAATGCAATAGGATAGCAGAAGCAAATACAGTCTGCTTGAAACTCCAACTAGGCTTCCCAGGTGGCTCAATGGTAAAGAATCTGCCTGCCAATGCAGGAAACATAGGTATCATCCCTGGGTCGGAAAGATTCCTTGGAGGAGGAAATGGCAACCTCCTCCAGTATTCTTCCCCAGAAAATCCCGTGGACAGAGGAGTCTAGTAGGCTACAGTCCATAGGGTTGTGAACAGTCGGACATGACTGAAGTGACTGGGCATGCATGAAACTCCTACCAGCTTTTAGATTTAAAACAAGTAGCCCAATTGAGGGAGAAATAGAGACAAACATGAATTAGGATCAAATGCCTTTATGAACTTTATCAACAGGTACGGTTCTCTTGTAAATAGAAATGAGTTGTCTTTATCCATTCAACCTGAATTTAAACTTTCTACTGTTGAATGTCATACTAGACCCTGTGTAATAAGGATGTAAAAGACAGAATTTACAGCCTGGTATGTAGCAACTGACTCTAGTATTCTTGCCTGGAGAATCTCCAAGGACAGAAGAGCCTGGCAGGCTACAGTTCATGGGGTGACAAAGAGTCAGACACGACTGAGTGATTAAGAATGAGAGAGACAGACAGAGAATAACTGACCTGAATCCAATTCAGTAAATGCTCTAAATATGTGCACAAATAGTTTGGAAGTATAGACATGTAAGCACAAGGGTTTCTGTTTGTTTGTTTGTTTGCTTCACTTTTGGTTTTTGCTGGGTGGGTCTCTCATTCGTACAGTGGGATTTCAGTTTATGGAGGTGACTGAGTGACATCATGACAAGGTCAATGCCATGGAAATAAGTTTTTCTTTTTTTTAATTACATTTCCCTAGAGAAAGGGGCACACCATGCCATGAAGGGTCCCCGTGGAAGCATCAGGTTTGGGTCAGGAGGCAGAAGCAGGCGCAAGAGGCAAATTTAGGCCAGAGACTTTATCTGAGTTTGCATTGGGCAGGGCAGAGTAAACAGCTTGAAAAGTAAAGTGAAAGTGTTAGTTGCTCAGTCACGTCTGACTCTTTGTGACCCCACGGACTGTAGCCTGCCAAGCTCCTTTGTCCATGGAATTTTCCAGGTGAGAATACTGGAGAGTAGCCATTTCTTTCTCCAGGGGATCTCCCTGTCCCAGGACAAACAGCTTGGGACTGGCTGATCTGAAAAATAAATGGGGGTCTTTGGACTATCGGGGTGTTCTCTCATTGCCTGGTACCTGACCCTGAGATGACACAGGGCAAGGGAAGTAGTGGCTCTGTGTGTGAGAGTTAGATAAAGGGGGTGGTTGGCTTGCATATAAGAGGTGTGTCCAAGCTGTTTGTTATCTTTAGAAATTAGCCACCCCTGGGAGGTCAGTCTGTCTCTAGTCAGCAAGATTTTTAGGATGTCAAAACATCATAAGATACAGAAAATAAAAAACACAATTAATACAGTGGGAGTGGGGGGATGAAAGGGGTTATAAATATTAGACAAAACCATAATTATAAGGCATTAATGGTATGGTTGCCAACATCCATTGGATCATAGACAAAGTAAGAGAATTCCAGAAAAACATCTATTTCTACTTCACCGATTACGCTAAAGCCTTTGTGTGGATCACAACAAACTGTGGAAAATTCTTAGAGGTGGGAATACCAGACCACCTGACCTACTTCCTGCAAAACCTGTGTGCAGATCAAGAAGTAACAGAACTGGACATGGAACAATGGGCTGGTTCCAAATTGGGAAAGGAGTATGTCAAGGCTGTATATTGTCACCCTGCTTATTTAACTTATATGCAGAGTACATCATGCGAAATGCAGGCTGGATGAAGCACAAGCTGGAGTCAAGATTGCCAGGAGAAATATAAAAAACCTCAGATATGCAGATGATACCACCCTTATGACAGAAAGCGAAGAACTAAAGAGCCTCCTGATGAAGGTGAAAGAGGAGAGTGAGAAAGCTGGTTTAAAACTCAACATTCAAAAATGAAGNGTCAAGATTGCCAGGAGAAATATAAAAAACCTCAGATATGCAGATGATACCACCCTTATGACAGAAAGCGAAGAACTAAAGAGCCTCCTGATGAAGGTGAAAGAGGAGAGTGAGAAAGCTGGTTTAAAACTCAACATTCAAAAATGAAGACCATGGCATCCTGTCCATCACTTCATGGCAAACAGATAGGAAAGCAATGGAAATAGTGAGAGATTTGATTTACTTGGGCTCCAAAATCACTGCAGATGGTGACAGCAGCCATGAAATTAAAAGACATTTGCTCCTTGGAAGAAGAGCTATGACAAACCTAGACAGCATATTAAAAACCAGCTATTTGCTGGCTCCAAATAGGAAAAGGAGTATGTCAAGGCTGTAACCCTGCTTATTTAACCTCTATGCAGAGTACATCATGAGAAACGCTGGGCTGGAAGAAGCACAAGCTGGAATCAAGATTGCCAGGAGAAATATCAATCACCTCAGACATGCAGATGACACCACCCTTATGGCAGAAAGCAAAGAATTAAAGAGCCTCTTGATGAAAGTGNTTGGATGGCATCACTGACTCAATGGACATGGGTTTGGGTGGACTCCGGGAGTTGGTGATGGACAAGGAGAGCTGGCATGCTGTGGTTCATGGGGTCGCAAAGAGTTGGACACCACTGAGGGACTGGACTAAACTGATGAAGTCCAGGTCTCACTTGACTCCCTCAAGCTCTACACCACATTGCATTGGAAAAGAAACAGAAAAGAAGAAATCTGCTAAGTGATCTATTCCTTAGCTCACAGTCCAGGACATATCTCCCATCTCCACTTTAATACCTTCTTGTCTAAGCTAAAGAGTGACCATCAGTGCCTCAACCAAGCCCATTGAGGCCTCAACCCCACTTCACATCTGAAGTACTTAACCCTCTGAAAATAAATCTTGGCCAAAAAAAAAGTTTATTATACACTTGCATTGCCCTAAAATTATGAAAAACAACCGTGACGACCAAATTGAGAGCAACAAATAGATTCAGACCCTATGCACCTTTTACTTGCTGCGGCTGCTGCTGCCAAGTCGCTTCAGTCGTGTCCGACTCTGTGCGACCCCATGGACTGCAGCCCACCAGGCTTCCCCGTCCCTGGGATTCTCCAGGCGAGAACACTGGAGTGGGTTACCATTTCCTTTTACTTGGGAGGAGGTTAAAATTATGCCCTTGATAACCATTTCCTTAGTTTGGAAGAAGAGACTTCCACCAGTGCCTCTAGTTGATTCCCAACTCTGCCCCCTANATTCTCCAGGCGAGAACACTGGAGTGGGTTACCATTTCCTTTTACTTGGGAGGAGGTTAAAATTATGCCCTTGATAACCATTTCCTTAGTTTGGAAGAAGAGACTTCCACCAGTGCCTCTAGTTGATTCCCAACTCTGCCCCCTACGGAGTGGACAAGGATCCTGCTGTGTGTAAGGGACACGCCGGGCCAGGGAGGCTAAAAAGAGAAACGAGGGATTTCTCGGTCGGAAAACGAAGAGAAACAATGGATTTGGGGGCCAAAGGCAGAGAAAGAACTTGAGGCCACGCTTCAAGGGTAGCGGATGTAAAATTTCTCGTGAGGGGCGAGAGTGACCCAATCAAATTTGGTAATAAACTCTCAAAGAGGTCCGGACTGGGCAAGTTGAGGGATTGGAATGGGAGGAGGGAGCCCGGGGGAATCTAAGGGAGAGCACAGGGGGACTCAGCAGAGTTAAAGTGGCTTGTGTGAGCCAGATCGCCAGGCACGCGCGCTCGGCCTGCAAGGCAGAAGGCGGAGCCTCCCGGGGAACCACCTATCGGGCCGCTCTGTGGGCGGGGCCATCCTGCTCTACTGTAGATTACATAACAAACCTGTGCCGGTGGCGGGGGAGCGGCGCGGGCTGTGGCGGCGGGGGCGTGGCCTGGGCGTGGCCTGGGCGTGGCCAGGCCTGCACCGGGCCAGGCAAGATGGCGGCCATGGATACCGAGTCGGCGCCCCTGACCCTAGAATCGCTGCCCACCGACCCCCTGCTCCTCATCTTATCCTTCTTGGACTACCGGGACCTAATCAAGTAATGGGACGAGGCACATGGCAGGGGTGGGGTTCGCGGGTAAGGGAGGAGGTGTAAGGCAGGAAGGACGGAGGCCCGGCTCGCCGACCGAACCTGGACTCGGGTGTCAGCTAGAAGGTGACGCCAGGGCCACCCTGATCCTGCAGGGTCCCTCGGGGGGCCGGGGCGAGACCGCGGCGGAAGGGGCCCCGCCTTGAGGTCTTCCTCGCGTCCGGGGCCCAGGCCTGAGGAGCGGCAAGCGCCCTCTCTCCCAGGCCTCAGCGAGGCCCAGTTGGAAGCGGGGAGATACTATTCCCCGCTGCCGGCCCGCGGACCCCCGCGGCCCGCACCTCCGGACCCCCGGCGTCCCTGCCCGATCCCGGCAGCCTTGGCCGCTTTGAAAAAGTCTCCGTCCCGGCGGCAGAGCACTCCTCTCTTTGCCTGGGCCGGAGGCCTTCGGAGTCGGGCGCCAAAGTGGGCCAGTGGGACGCGGGAGGGGAGCGGGGCGACCCCCTCACCCCTAGCTGCGACTTCTGCGGCCACGTTATATCTGGCAGGCTCACTTTCAGTCTTCTCTGCTGGATAATTGTTTCGTTTCCAGCCTTCCTCCTCACGGTTGCATGTTGGATTTTGTTTTGGTACTGACTTCCGGTCTTGCGATACAGGTGACCATCTTCCCTCCTGTATGCTTTGGGTTTCCCAAGTTGCCCGCATCTGTTCCAAAAATAAACACCGGTTGCTGGTAGGGGTGGTTAAATGCCAGGTTCCTTCAGCGCCTGGGACTGCCTGGAATGGTGGAAGAAATGGCGCTGTTTACACCCTTGACAGCTGGTGGCATGTCTCTTTCTTGGGCCACCATATATATTTGCAGAGGAGGCAAAGTCGCCCTCTTAAGGATAGGTAGGAGAGATTCGTTTTGTTTTGTTTGATTAACGATTGGATTCTAGCAGTTTGGTGACTGTGCCCTGTGTTGTCAAGGATCCTTGTAGGCAGGCAGCTTTCTTGAAGTTGGTGGCAGCTGTTGGTTTGTCTAGCTAAGTGGTGACAGAGAGAGAACTCCAGTTTCTGGCTGCTATCTACACTAATACCTGTAACATTTTTATTTTTCTAGGAAACAAATTTTTCTCTACTCACGCTTGTAATAAAGTTTGTCTTTTCTTTGGAAAAGTCTGTTCCAGCTGCAGACTCTCATCTGAAATGTTGTGTTGGTAGGGCCTTTTAGGGGCTTCTCTTGTAACTCAGTCGGTAAAGAATCTGCCTGCAGTGCAGGAGACCCGGTTGGATCCCCGGGTTGGGAAGATCCCCTGGAGAAGGAAATGGCAACCCACCCCAGTATCCTTGCCTGAAAAAATCTCGTGGACAGAGGAGCCTGGTGGCTGCAGTCCATGGGGTCGCAAAGAGTCATGCACGACTGAGCGACTAACACTTACTTATAGCCTTTTAGAAATCTAACACTACACACACTCTTGATCTAATGGGCTACGTTGCTCTCAGAATGATCTTTCTAAGACAGATCCTAAAAATCCTGTAATGCCGCTCGTTATTTACAGATGATAACCTAAACTTCAGGGAGCATTTAAGGCACCTATTATTTGATATAGTCTACTCTATCCAAATTGACCTCAGCCAGCATACCACACTTTTGCCTTTTTTGTTCTGTGGCTTAAACTCTTGACCTTGCCTGGAATGCCATGCTCCCCTCTTCTCATCCTAGCAAGCTGAATTCCTTTAAGACCCCCTGTCCTGAGTCCGATCTCTGCCTTTCTTCCTCCCTCTGCAGAGTTCATTTACCGTACCAGATAGATTGTGCATTTCTTAAATATAAAGACAGTGTTGTTTTTCTTTATAGTCACTGTTTATGCAACAGGTTTTTTTTTTTTTTTGGTGTGTGTGTGTGTGTGTGTGTGTGTTTGAGTGTTTCTGTGTGCCAGCCTATTAAATGCTGGGGAAACAATAGTGAACAAGACACATAAGGACCCTCTTATAAGCTCTTACAGTCTAANAGGTTTTTTTTTTTTTTTGGTGTGTGTGTGTGTGTGTGTGTGTGTTTGAGTGTTTCTGTGTGCCAGCCTATTAAATGCTGGGGAAACAATAGTGAACAAGACACATAAGGACCCTCTTATAAGCTCTTACAGTCTAATGGGCAAGATGGAGAACAAGTGCATAAGAGCTGCTGTGTGCTATGAAGGAAATGAATCAGTGACTCTGTTAAGGAGCTGATTCAGACTGGAAGGAGCTGCCGTATATGATAGACAGCATAGAGCAGTCCTGGCAGAAGGACCCATGTTTTCAGGAGCTGATTGGAGGATAGCAGAGCCTGTTGGAAGAGCTAGAAGACTGGTGTTGTAGGAGGTAGGGAGTGACTCACAGGCAGAGAGGTTGAGCAGAGACTGGTGAGATCATGAAGGACCTTGTAAAACAAGGTGAGGAGTTCAAATTTATTATAAATGCTTTAGGTCGTAATCAAAGTTTTAAACAAAAGTGACATGATCCCTCTATAAATGTTTGTAGAAGTAAACTGAGTTGAATACTGTATTAGTCAGGGTTCTTGAAGGAAGCAGAACCAATATATGTGTGTATGTGTGGCTTATTTTAAGGTATTTGCTCATGAATTGTGGAGGCTCTTTCCTATAGTCTACAGGACTTTCCTGGTGGCTCAGACAGTAAAGCGTCTTGCTTACAATGCGGGAGACCTGGGTTCGATCCCTGGGTAGGGAAGATCCTCTGGAGAAAGAAATGGCAACCCACTCCAGTACTCTTGCCTGGAAAATCCCATGGACAGAGGAGCATGGTGGGCTACAGTCCACCGGGTCGCAAAGAGTTGGACACGACTGAGCGATTTCACTTTCACTTTTCCTATAGTCTGCCATGTGNGCAACCCACTCCAGTACTCTTGCCTGGAAAATCCCATGGACAGAGGAGCATGGTGGGCTACAGTCCACCGGGTCGCAAAGAGTTGGACACGACTGAGCGATTTCACTTTCACTTTTCCTATAGTCTGCCATGTGCAAGCTGGAGTCCCAAGAAAGCTGGTGGTATAGTTTGAAGGGTAGGGAGCTGGAAAAGTGATTCCAGTCTGGCTCTAAAAGCCTGAGAACCAGGAGTGCCAAAGGCCAGATTAGATCAGTGCCCCAAATTAGTGGTCAGGCAGAGAGCAAATTCAATCTTCCTCTGCCTTTTTGTTTTATTCAGACCCTCATTGGATCGGATGATGCCCACCCGTATTGGGGAGGGCCTTTTGGCTACTTAGTCCGCCAGTTCGAAGGCTCATTTTTTCCGGCAACATCTGACAGACACATCAGGAAATAGTGTTTAACCAGCTATCTGGGCATCTTTTAGCTCAAACAAGTTGACGCAAATGCCATCGAATTTTATCCACAGAAAAGTTTCCAATGTACTGTGACTCTCCTGTAGTATGTAGCTCAGATTTTTCAAGTGTCCCTCCCATTGTTAACCTTCTGAAGGTTTTGGTACATATTTGCTGAACTGGATTGGATTGGGTTGATTAGTCTATTGGGATCATTGTGTAATGTAAACTGCACAGTTTGAGTCTCACTGCATATCAGAATTATATGTGGCCTTTAAAAATATACATATCATGCCCGAGGTACAGACTTCTCCCCATGCCGACTGAGTCAGAAGCTCTAGGACAGTAATTTTCATCCTTAATGTCCATCAAAAGTCACCTCTTTTGCACATTCCAGAGATTCTTTTATGTTGTTTAACTCTTGGGATATTGAGAGAGAAGGACCTAAAAAAGAGATAGGGGACTCTTGAGTTCACAAAATTGGAGGGATTCCTAGTTTTGCAAATGTTAGTTTGGGCGTCTCCTGAGAGTGGCTGAAAAGGATGAGAATGATGTTTGTGTAAAATCTGAAAAGTGAACAAAGCCTACTTTGTTTAGCATCAGTTGTTTTTTAACATGCCCCACTCATGGCCTTGACAAATCCTATGTGATTTAAGATTCCCTCAATTGATTGGTTATTGCCCAAGTAAAATCTTTTAATACCTACCTACTTTCTCTAACTTGTGATTTCTCTTCTGAAAGGATAGAAATCCATTTTTTTAAATCTCAAGTTTATTCTTTTTTGAATTAATTATATAGGGAAGGATTTATAGGAGTCAAGCACTATTGTGTTAGAAATCTCTATATAATAAGAAAATTATTTCTAATATTTCATATTTTTGAGCAGTTGACCCTAAGTTGAATAGCTGTGGATACTGAATNAAATCCATTTTTTTAAATCTCAAGTTTATTCTTTTTTGAATTAATTATATAGGGAAGGATTTATAGGAGTCAAGCACTATTGTGTTAGAAATCTCTATATAATAAGAAAATTATTTCTAATATTTCATATTTTTGAGCAGTTGACCCTAAGTTGAATAGCTGTGGATACTGAATCAGAACTGTTGTAAATCTAACATCTTTTATAAGTGGGTTTTCCAGTAGTTCCTATAATTGAAAAGTGGTTTTGGCTACATATTCCTGTTAAGAAAAAAAATTAGAACAGAAGGCCTATGTATTTAATATCAAATGTCTCACAGATCTTAAAAAGAAAAAACACTTTGTTTACATCTGCATAACATTTCTATTTGTAGAAATGATTACTGCTCAATAATGAGTATAGGAAAACTCTTTGATTTGAAACAACTCCAATAGTTTATATGTTTCATAGACTTTTGTATGAAAATTAAAATTGTAGACATTTTGCAGTGTGTTTGTGAACTCAAATAGTTAAGATTTCACTACTCACAAGGTAATTACACTAGCTAACACATTAAACAGGTTTTAGAAAATACTGTTTTGTGGTTATAAGGGAAGGTAGTGGAAGAAAAGCAAAAGGAACAAAACAGAACTTAATGTTGAATATTTTCATCTTCATTTCTAAATTGCTTTCTTGTTTTCTTTTATACTAACCATGAATCTGGTTACTGCCAGCTGTTGCTATGTCAGTCGAAGACTCAGCCAACTATCAAGTCATGATCCTCTGTGGAGAAGACATTGCAAAAAATACTGGCTGATATCCGAGTGAGTAGCTGGGAAACATGTATTCTTGAAATTGGGCTCTTGGCTTTCATTAGTGCTAGTCTATCCTGATTTTCCTTGCTAAGCCTTGTCTCGTTAACACCTCTGATGGCTCTTCTTGTGCCTGCCAGTAAATGCAGGTATTCTCCAAGCTTCTGTCCGTGGCTGACTGCTCTCTCCCTCTGTGAAGTCTCCCGCATGCACTGCTGCAATTTGTAGAGATGACTTGTATACTTCTAACTCCCAAACCTGATTGTCCACCCCAGACATTGCCATTGAACCCCAGATTTGTTTGCATAACTGTCTGCTGGACCTTTCCACTGGATGACCCACAGGATTCACTGAATTCAGTAAATTTTAATTAATTTGATAGAATAAAAGTGTAGATGACAGAAAGTGGGAGTTGGAAAAGGTGAAAGAAAGGGTAGGATTGCTAATATCTTTTTCTTAGGTTGAGGGGAGTCAGGTGGTAACTGAAGTGCCTCTAAACATTGGAAGGAGAAAGAATGAGGAAGAAAGAATTTTACGTATTGCTTCATCCTGACCTTTTATTGATTCTTTGGGATATCAGTAGATAGATATAAAATTGATAAATCAAGAACTAGGGACTTCCCTGGTGGTCCAGTGGTTAAGAATCTGCCAGCCAGCGTAGGGGACATGGATTCAATCCCTGGTCCAAGAAGATCCCACATGCTGTGGAGCAGCTAAGCCCGTGTGCCGCAACTGCTGAGCCTGTGTGCTGCAACTCCTGAGGCCACTTGCCGCGACCACTGAAGCCTATGTGCTCGAGAGCCTGTGCTCTGCAACAAGAGAAGGCACTGCAGTGAGAAGCCATCACACCACAGCTCGAGAGTAGCCCCCACTCACCTCAACTATAGAAAGCCCAGACGCACCAGCAAAGACTTAGTGCAGCCAGAAATTTAAAAAATTAAAAAATACAGCTGGAGGAACAGCATTTAGAATTATAGCGATACCTTCCAGAAGTAACTAAAGTTTCCTTTGAAGAGCTGGACTAAGAACAGGAGACTGCCTAGCTTTTTATTACAAGTTCTTTGGTACTTTTTGGCTTTAATTATATGTGTATTACTTAGATGAATAAAAGGTTACTTCCTTCCTACCACTCCCCTCACCCCAAAACACATGCACACATGTACATACAACACCCTGAATTGTTCTTCCCATCCCTAAACCTGGTCCTCCTGTATTCCTGCCATCATAGCGGTACCATCCATCCTGGTATCCAAGCCAGAGAGGGGAAGCATCCTACATCTCTTCTGCCCTTCTCTCCCTACTGCATTCAGTGACCAAGCCTTTCTGACTTTAGCCCCTGTATGTTTCTTGAATCTTTTTTCTCATTTCATTTAGCCACCACAGCTTTAGTTCAGTTCATCGTCCCTTACCGGACTGCTACAGAACCTTTCCAACCGGTCTCTCTGTCTCTAGTATACACCCCTCCCAAACCACAACCACAGATCCGCCCTTTTCACTTGCCTGTTACAACTCTTCAGTGACTCTCTATTCCCTAGAGGATAAGGTCCAAGCTACTTCTGGTATTCTGGCTGCCTTATCCTGAACCACTTCTGACTCTTACATTTATATTTCATTCTTTCTCCCTGATTAGATTACATTCTTTGAAGGCAAAAAATGTGCCTTATTTTCAGTGTCCTCAGTGGCTAAATAGACAGTAAATGTTTGTGGAATTGTACTAGATCGAAATGTTGAATTTTGACTCCTTTGCTGTGCTATATTGATTCTCTGGTTAATCCAGTGTAGATAAATTAGATTAATATAGCCTGTCAGTCATTAGTTTCTAAATGTTCTCTAAAATGGAAAAGCTAAATATATATTTNCACACACACACACACACACACACACACACACACACACAGAGTAAAGCTAAAGTTCCATTATGACGCCTTCCAACCCTGTTTCTCTTTCCAGAGACCAAGTTATTCCTCTCACTCCAGCAAAGCATACTTTCTGCTTTAATTCTGTTTTGGACTGACAGATTTTTTTGATCTTTTACTTTGGGTATATTTTAATTTAAGAGATTCCTTGAGTTTTCCCCCAGAGTATCATTATAAATAAGATTATATAATAATGTTTTTCAACTGCCATCATGAATCCATTCTGTATATATATACACATACATATACGCCTAATGTGTTTCGTGTGTTTAACACAAAAGCTATAACATCATTCATATCATTCTGTGGTTTGCCCTTCACTCCACAATATGTTATATGTTAGGTTCTCTCTTTTTAGCCACTTTGTAGCATTCATTTGTAATAATACTTTGCATTTAATTTATTCATTTCCTCTTTGATGGGCATTTAGGCTGTTATCAATTTTTTGCTATTACAAATAATGCTCCAATGAACATCCTTGAACCTGTTTCCTTGTGCCTATGTGTGATTGTCTATAGGTCATAGACTCATTCAGCAGGTATATTTTTCAATTTTATTAGATGCTATCAAGTTGTTTTCATAGGGCCTGCTTCAACGTACACTCCCATCAGCAATCCATAAAAGGACCTTTTTCCATACCTTCTCCAACAGTTGATATTGCCAAATAATTCATTTCTGATAATCTAATTGGTGAAAAAGTAGTATTTCTATGTTTTAATTTGCATTTTGTTAAGTGAGGGTCTTTTATATTTTATCATTTGGATTTCTTTTCTACACATTGTTATTTATATTATTTGCTCATTTTCTTAGGACTGATTATGTTTTTCCTACTGATATGTAAGTAAGTGTTCAGAATTTTAGTTCTTTATATGATATATTTATTTCCCTGTCACCTATATTTTACTTTGTAATATTATCCTGAATCATATAATTTTTAAAATTTTGATATCAAATTTATCAGTCATCTTCTTTACAGTTTGAATCATGTTTTAGGAATTTATTTACTATCATAAAATATTAGTTCTCCCAAAATTCATGTACATATTTAATATAATTTCAATTAGGATCCCATTATGATTTGGCATTTTTATAATTGGATAAAATTATCCTAAAGAAAGAATAAATAAGGAATTGCTTATCAGTCCAGTGGTTAGAACTTGGTACTTTCACTGCCCTGGCCCTGGGTTCAGTCCCTGGTTAGGGAACTAAGATCTTGCAAGCTGTGCAGCATGGCCAGAAAAAAGAAAGAAAGAATAAAATACACTAAGTAGAAAGACAATGTGTTAATATTCATAATATGTCAAAAGCTCTTAAAAATTAATCCAATATAAGAATGAACAAATGATTTGAATAAACAAAGCAGAGAGGAGAAAATTTTCTGCCAAGGAATAATGAAAAGATGTTTAAATTCACTGTTAGTCCAGAAATTCAGTGTAAAACAATATGACATTCCGCCTGTTAGACAGGCAAAAAATGAAAAAGAGCTATTGCTGGCAAAAACGTGGAGTAAAAATGTGCTTAGTTACTTAGTCATGTCCAACTCCTTGGGACCCTATGGACTTCAGCTTGCCAGGCTTCTCTGTCCATGGAATTTTCCAGGGAAGAATACTGGAGTGGGTGGCCATTTCCTTCTCCAAAAGATCTTCCTGACTCAGGGATCAAACTCAAATCTCTTGCATCTCCTGCACTGGAGATGTGGATTCTTTACCACTGCGTCACCTGGGAAAGAATACCTTCATCTTTAACTCTTGACAAAAGGTAACAAACTCAGGGCTTCCCTGGTGACTCAGAATCTGCAATGTGGGAGACTCAAGTTTGATCCCTGGGTCAGGCAGATCTCCTGGAGGAGGGCATGGCAACCCATTCCAGTATTCTTGCCTGGAGAATTCCATGGACAAAGGAGCCTGGCGGGCCACAATCAATGGGATCACAAAGAGCTATACGACAGAGTGACTAACACGTTAACAAACTCAGATTTATATACTGAAAAAATCTTTTTGTTTATAAATATTTTTTTACAGGCCTCTCATTTTGTTTGGATTTATGTTTTACTTTCTTTAATTTTCTTTAGTTCTCATAATATTTCTATTCCTCAATATTGTTATGCTCTTCTGAATGGAATTCTAGATTTCATTACTTTTCATAGCACGCCCATTTAGTCTCTTTGATTTTCTATATAGGCATTAATTTGCCTCTCCACATTTTCTTCTTCTTTCTTAATTCCTACATTTCTTTTTCCTTCTCTTTCCTTCCTCCCTCCCTTCCTCCTTTTGTTTTATTTATGAGGCTAGAATTGCCAGTCTATCAGATGCACTGATAAGGGCTTTATCATGTTCTTTACTTTAATGAGACTACATCTAAAATTTTACCACTAACTACTGTTTATTGTTGTTGTTTAGTCGCTAAGTAGACTCTGTAACCCCATGGACTATAGCTCTCCACACCCCTTGTAGGATTTTTTTTTTTTTTTTTTTTTGACATGCAATTTTCCTGATTTTTGGCAGTGCTGGATCTTTGTTGCTGGGAGGGCTTGTTTTCTCTGGTTGTGGTGAGTTGGGGCTACTCTCTCTCCAGGTGTGGTGCTCGGGCTTCTCATTGCGGTGGCTCCTCTTGTTGTGGAGCATGAGCTCTAGGGTGCTCAGGCTTCAGAAGTTGTGGCTCCTGGGCTCTAGAGCACAGGCTCAATAGTTATGGCCCATGGGCTTAGTTACTTCACAGCATGTGGGATCTTCCTGGACCAGCGATCAAACCCGTGTCTCCTGCATTGGCAGGTGGATTCTTTACCACTGAGCCACCAGGGAAGCCCCTCCTTGGTAGGAATTTGGTGGATATCCTTTATCAGACTAAAGAAATTTCCCTCTATTCCTATTTTGCTAAAAGATTTGCATGTTCTTTTTCATGGACGTCTGTTTTAAATGTCATCAAATTCTCTTTCTGCTTCTTCTGCTTCTTCTCTCTTTTTTAATCTGGTGAACTACATTGATAAATTTCCTAATGATGAATTAACCCTGAAGTCCTGCGATAAGTTCCACTCAGTCATGTGTAGTGTGTTAGCCACTCAGTCATGTCTCACTCTTTGTGACCCCATGGACTGTAGCTCACCAGGCTCCTCTGTCCATGGAATTCTTCAGGCAAGAATATTGGCATGGGTAGCCATTCCCTTTTCCAGGGAATCTTCCCAAACCAGGGATTGAATCTGGGTCTCCTGCATTGCAGGCAAATTCTTTACTGTCTGAGCCACCAGGAAAGCCCATAATGTATGCTGGATTCAATTTTATTATTTTACTGTTTTTGCAAACACATTTAATAAGCCTAATGTGGTCCACTGGAGAAGGGAATGGCAAACCACTTCAGTATTCCTACCTTGAGAACCCCATGAACAGTACGAAAAGGCAAAATGATAGGATACTGAAAGAGGAACTCCCCAGGTCAGTAGGTACCCAACACGCCACTGGAGATCAGTGGAGAAATAACTCCAGAAAGAATGAAGGGATGGAGNGGAATAAGTTGAAATTCATATCCCGTATGTTATTCATATTTTATTAAGGATTAGAAAACTTGGAAAAATAATAAATAGAAAGTAAAAAAATAAATGACTCATAATCCCACTATTCCAGGAATAACTTGTTAAATTTTTTGATGTATGCGTCACTGTTTATTATCTAGTCTTCATTTGTAGCTAAAATAAATGAAAAGGAAGACAAAAGTAGCCACAAATTCCCAATAAAGTATATTGGTAAGTGTCTAAAATATATGCTAATTTCATTGTAAAAGATTTTTAATTTTATTTTTAAAATCTATTTAGGGAAGAGAAAACACAGAAGAACCAGTGTTGGAAATCCCTCTTCATTGATACTTACTCTGATGTAGGAAGATATATTGACCATTATGCTGCTATTAAAAAGGCCTGGGATGATCTCAAGAAATACTTGGAACCCAGATGTCCTCGGATGGTTTTATCTCTGAAAGGTATTGGGAATACAGGGCGTCCCTTCTTCATTTTAATGACTCTAGTATAACTAGGTTAAATAACTTTAGGTTTCTGTCTCCTACGCTCATCTGTGCTAATCCAGCATTGTCTGTAATGCGTCATTCACTTTTGGTCAGGGAAATGGAAAGCCTCGTTTGCTAATGGGACACTAGCCCTGGTTTGCCCACCTCTGCACCCACGTGATTCTTTATTGGAAGGGAAGGCTGAACTCATCTGATCTTTACATTTGTTTTACATAAAGAAACTAGTAATGCTAGAATTGCTTGAGGATACCTATTGTAATGTCTTTTAAAAGACTTTTTTTTTTAAATTGAAGAATTGCCTGCTGTATCAACCCTCTTCCCTGTTTTCAGTACAAATAAGTGTTTATTTGACAGCCTGGTATTAGGAAAGACCAAATATTGACAGACCGGGTTTTTAAGCATATTGACAGAAGAGCAGCATAATAGAATAGGGAAACCTTTCAGCCCTACTTTGACATTTACAGAATAATGAAACTAGGATTTGAAGTGAGGTTTATTTGACCCCAGAATCTGTGCTATGTCTGCCATACTACTGTTGTCCAATTTTGGCAAGAAATATTAACAAGCTATTTTCCATTACTTTGATTTTTAAATTTATGCCCAAGAAATACATAAATGGATTGGAGATGCTACTTATCTCCTTTAGCCTCAAATTTTTTTCAGGTTTCTCCACTAAAAGGAATTTAATGTGTGTTTTGGTTTTGCTAAGCTGAAATTGGAATTAGTTCTTCTCAAATGTATTCCTTTTGAACTGAGGTCTCTTTTGAAAAGGCATTCCTTTTGCATTTCATATTTCTGCTGTACTTTTCCATGCAAATAACGAATTTCATACAATCATGATTGCATGACCAGTTACTTAAAACTGAATTGCAGGGAAGTAGAAGAAAGAATAATTTGGTAGAGGGAGTAGAGCTTTGAAGGAAAGGACCCTTGATTAATATTTTTATTAGTTTTTTTTTCTTAAAAGAAAAAGAAAAATATCATCTACTTCGTATGTGGGGTTGAAAAATTTCAAGAGGAAAATAATTCCAAAAACAGGTAATTTGGTGGTGATCCGTAAAATATGTAAGGGTTAGTGGGCTTCCTGGGTGGCGCTAGTGGTAAAAAACTTGCCTGCTAATGCAGGAAATGTAAGAGACGCAGGTTCGATCCCTGGATTGGGAAGATCCCCTGGAAGAGGAAATGGCAACCCACTCCAGTGTTCTTGCCTAGAGAATCCCATGGACAGAGGAGCTTGGCAGGCTACAGTCCATAGGGTCTCAAAGAGTCTTACATGACTGAAGTGACTTAGCATGAAGCAACCATGCAGTAGCTAGTATTTGTTAAACACAAAGCTAGGCGCTAAGCTAAGTACTGTGTATTATTCCATTTAAATTGCCAAAATCCAATGATGTAGGCAATTACTATTCTCATCTTATAGGTGAGCTACCTGAGGCAAAAAAATCTAAGGAAGTTGTTTGCCATCACAAAGCAAAGGCTGAGCCAGGATTTGAATACAGGACTGATTCCAGAGCTGCGGTCTTAACAGCTGTTGAAGGAAGAGAGGACCTATTCTTTTTAGGTTGTGTTAGGACTCTCAGAGAGCGAGTCTAATATTAGGATATTTGGAATACGAGAATATATTCATTGTTCTCCTTTGAGGCACAGAGCTACCAGGAAAGGAAGAAACTCAGGGTAATAGCAACCTCTTCCTTTTTTCTTTTATAGTTTTTTAGGGGGGCACTCAGGTGGTATTCCTAGGCTCCCTCTCATAGTTGTGTACTTAGTGGTTAGAGGTGAGGTTGTCAGAGGATTCCTTAACAGCCCCTGTTTTACTACTAGGTGCCAGTTCTCTGGGGTCTTTGCTGTGAGTTGGAATAGGACAAATGCTCTGAAATCTAGAAAATCGGGGGTTCTATTCATGTAGACCTATGAGTTTTAGGACTGAGTCAGGAACTTAGCTATTCATCTCAATTTCAAGGGTATGGAGATTACAGATAGGAAACTTAGAAAGCAGATAGGTATTGGGCTTGGGAAAATTTTTATTAAGTATCTTGAAATTATAGTATACTGGCCTGTTGTTGTCGTTCAGTCACTCAGTCATGTCCGATTCTTTGTGACCCCGTGACTGCAGCATACCAGGCTTCCCTGTCCTTCACCATCTCCCGGAGTTTGCTCAAACTCATGTCCATTGAGTTAATGATGCCATCCAACTCTCTCATCCTCTGTTGTCCCCTTCTCCTCCTGCCCTCAGTCTTTCCCAGCAGCACGGTCTTTTCCAGTGAGTCGGCTCTTCACATCAGGTGGCTGCCAAAGTATTGGAGTTTCAGCCTCAGCATCAGTCCTTCCAATGAATATTCAGGGTTGATTCCTTTTAGAATTGACTGGTTGGATCTCCTTGCAATCCAAGGGACTCTCAAGAGTCTTCTCCAGCACCACAGTTCAAAGGCATCATTTCTTCCCTACTTGGCCATTTTTATTGTCCAGCTCTCACATCTATACATGGCTACTGGAAAAACCATAGCTTTGACTAGATGGACCTTTGTAGGCAAAGTTATATCTCTACTTTTTAATATGCTGTCTAGGTTTGTCATAGCTTTTCTTCCAAGGAGTAAGCGTCTTTTAATTTCATGGCTGCAGTCACCATCCAAAGTGATTTTGGAGCCCTAGAAAATAAAGTCTGTCACTGGTTCCATTGTTTCCCCATCTATTTGCCATGAAGTGATAACCAGATGCTGTGGTCTTTGTTTTTTGAATGTTGAGTTTTAAACCAGCTTTCTCACTTTCTTCTTTCACCTTCAAGAGGCTCTTTAGTTCCTCTTTGCTTACTGCCCTAAGAAGGGTGGTGTCATCTGCATATCTGAGGTGATTGATATTTCTCCTGGCAATCTTGATTCCAGCTTGTGCTTCATCCAGCCTGCATTTCGCATGATGTACTCTGCATATAAGTTAAATAAGCAGGGTGACAATATACAGCCTTGTCGTACTCCTTTCCCAATTTGGAACCAGTCTATTCTTCCATGACCAGCTCTAACTGTTGCTTCTTGACTTGCACACACAGGTTTTGCAGGAGGCAGGTCAGGTGGTCTGGTATTCCCATCTCTTGAAGAATTTTCCATAGTTTGTTGTGATCCACGCAGTCAATAGCTTTAGTGTAGTCAATGGAGCAGAAGTAGATGTTTTTCTGGATTTCTCTTTGCTTTTTCAATNCACACAGGTTTTGCAGGAGGCAGGTCAGGTGGTCTGGTATTCCCATCTCTTGAAGAATTTTCCATAGTTTGTTGTGATCCACGCAGTCAATAGCTTTAGTGTAGTCAATGGAGCAGAAGTAGATGTTTTTCTGGATTTCTCTTTGCTTTTTCAATGATCAAAAGATGTTGGCAATTTGATCTCTGGTTCCTCTGACTTTTCTAAATCCAACTTGCACATCTGGAAGTTCCAGGTTGCAGTCTGTCTAATGGTATGTATCATATGTCTTTGAAGTTCATATTAACCTTAAGTGTCGGCTTAACATTTTAGAGTCAAGGGGCTTTTCAGAGATGATTTTGACCAAGGATTAGTAAACTTTTTCTTTAAATGACCAATTAGTGACTATTTTAGGCTTTGATAGGCAGATGACCTTTGTGACAGCTGTTCAGCTCTGCTATTGTGGGAGAGCAGCTGTGACAATTCAATAGCAAATGGGTGTGGCAGTGTTCCAAGAAAACTTCCTTTAGGGAAGTAGAGGCATTTGGCCTGCATGCTGTAGTTTGTCGATCCCTGATTTATAACAGCCCTTTTCTTTTTATAGGTGAAGGAACAGTCTTAGGGAGTTTAGGCGACTTAAGCAGGGTCCTGTAGCTGGTGAGAAACAGAGATGAACTCTTGAACTCTAGGCTTCTTGGCTCCTAGTAATCTTTTCACCTCTTCCTCAAACAAATAGGCTGGGGGCCAGGAAAGCACTTCATTAAGCACCTGAAAGTTACTTAATCCTCTCTGTAATTCTCTGTAGGTGGTTATCATCATCTGTTTTGCAGAGGAGGAAACCAGATTAAAGAGGTGAAATGACTTGCCAGAGATCACAGTCAGTCTAGTCATACCCTGGTATCCCCAACGGATTGGTTCCAAGGCCCACTAAGGATATCAAAATCCAAAGATGCGCACGTCCCATTGCTGATCCTTTGTATCCTTGTGTTCCACAGCCGTGGATACAGAGGGCCAGCTGTAATTGGTAGAGCTGAGATTTGACCCTGGTCTGTCTGGCTTCCAAATTCTGTTAGAGTAGGATGCCCCTCTAAAACATATTTCCTTGTGTTTGTCTTTTACCATGTTTCCTTGTTGTCGTTTAACTTTTTTTCTGTCTTGCTATCTGTTTTCAAGAAATGCTTGGTTTCTTAATGTTACATGTTAAATGTCCAATACGTAGCACTAACCATATATATAGTAATTTTTTTCTCATTCAATTTCTGGTTCAGATAGCTATTCAGCTTGTTTACTTTTATACTGAACTTTTAAAAAATAAACTTTTTTGGTAGTAATTTACATTACAAGACAGTTGCAGAGATGGCACAGAGGGTTCCTTTGTACCCCTCAGCCAGCTTCAGTTTCCCCTAACATACCACCCTGTGGGACATTTGTCAAACTGAAGTCTTCACTGGCACATTACTGCTCACTGAACTCTGGACTTTATTTGTAATTCCCCAGGTTTTCCATCAGTGAGATCCTTTTTCAGGTCCTGCACACAGTCAAGAATACCACATATCATTTAGTTGCCACGTGTCTCCTCACTGTCCTCTGGCCTGTGGAAATTTTCCAGCCTTTCCTTATCTTTCACAGCCTTGACAGTTTGTAGCAGTACTGGTCAGGTGTTTTGCAGGATGTCTCTCAGACTGACTTTGTCTAAAGTATTACTCCTGATTAGACTGGACTGAGGGGTTTTCAGGTTACTACCGAGGTGAAATGTTTCTCTTAGCACATAGCTGGAGGTATGTGATATCCACAGGATATCAGTAGTGATGTTAACCAACCTAGAGAAATGTGCACAGATCAAAAATAAAAAATAAAGAAATGTGCACAGATAATAAGTGTACAACTCAGTAAACTGTTGCAATGTGAACTTTCCCATTGTAATACCCTTCAGGTCATAAAGTAGAATAATTATGTGTACCTCAAACCCTCTCTTCTTTCTCAGGGGTAACCACTATCCTGATTACTAATGCCATGGAGTAGTTTTCTCTTTTTTGAACTTTATATAATTTGCATGATTAACCTGTGTATTTTGTGTAAAGTATTTGTTTCATTTGTGAGATTCAGTTGTGTGTAACAGTATTTTGTTCATTTTTGTTATGGTATAAACATTCCATTATATGATTAGACCACAGTTTATATATTTATTCTACTGTTGATGGATAGTTTATTTCTAGTCTTTAACTATTACAAATAATATTGTAAATCATTTTTAAAGTAATTTTTATTAGGGCATAGTTGATTTAAAATGTTGTGTTAGTTTCTGCTGTGTGGCAAAGTGAGTCAGTTATACATATACATATATCCACTCTTTTTTAGATTCTTTTCCCATGTACATCATTACAAGTGTTGAGTGGAGTTCCCTGTTCCATACAGTAGGTCTTTATTAGTTATCTACTTTATGTATAGTAGTGTGTATGTGTCAAACCCAGTCTCCCAATTTATCCCTCCCTGCCCCATCCTAAGTTCGTTTTCTATGTCTGTGACTCTATTTCTATTTGTAAGTCATTTTTGATGTATATATGAGCATATTTCTATCAGGCAAATATCTAGGATTGCATTTGTTGGGTGGTATAGTATGCTTACATTAAACTTCAAAAAAATAGTTAATTTTCCAAAATGGTTTTACCACTTTACATTCCTACTAGCACTTTAATGTTGTCATTGTTTTTATTTTAGCCTTTCTAATGGGTGTGTATGGTGATTTTAATTTGCATATCCTTGAGGAGATAGAATGAAAGTTTTATTTCTAGCTTTCCAATCCCTATATGTCATTTCTTTATTTTTCTTGCTTTATTGAACTGGCTGGGGCCTTCAGTACAGTATTGGGTAGAAATGATAATAGTGAGTATCCTTATCTTTCCGACTGCAGAGGGAGAGCTTTCAACAAGATGATGTTTGCTGTAGGTTTTTAGTAGATAACTCTTTAGCATATTGAAGAAGTCTCTTAAGATCTTAGTTTGGGGAAAGGGTTTTGTGTTTTTGTGTTTTAAATGAATAATTGAATTTTATCAAATCCCTTTCTACTTCATTCTGTTAATGCTCTGAATTATATTGATTGACTTTTCTGAATGTTAAACCAGTTTTGCATTCTTGGAGTAAATGTACTTTGGTTAGAAGGTATTATCTTTTCTTTTTAATATATTGTTGGATTTGATTTGCTGGTATTTGGGGTTTTACATCTATGCTCATGAGAGAGTTTGGCCTGTAATTTTCCTTTCTTGCAATGTTCTTGTCAGGTTTTGGTATCAAGATGATGCTGGCCTTGTAAAACGAGTCGGGAGGTGTTGCCTCTTTTTCTGTTCCCTGGAAGAGTTTATGTAAGCTTGGTCTTATTTCTTGTTTAAATGATTAGTAGAATATTACCAATGAAGCTATTCAATCTTGGAGTTTTCACTGTGGGAAGGTTTAAATTAAGTTTCAGTTTCTTTATCAGATTTAGGACTACTCAGATTTTCTACTTAGTCTCATGTCAGTTTTGGTAAGTTGTGTTTTCCTAGGAAATTGTGCACTTCATGTACATTTTCCAATTTATTGCTATAAAATTTTTCATATATCCTCTTATCTTTGTAATGCTCGTTGGATCGGTAGTGATTTCACCTTTCCATTTCTGATATTATTTGATGTTATTATTTCTCTCTGTTATTCTTGATCAGTTTTGCTAGAGTAGGGACTAATCAATTTCATTAATGTTTTCAAAGAACTGACTTTTGTCTTTGTCAGTCCTCTGTATATCAATATCTAATTTCTTATTTCATTAATTTTGCTGACTACATCTCTTTGAGTTTACTTTATTGTCACTTTTTCCTGACTTGAGATGATTACTTAGATTATAGATTTTTCAGCCTTTCTTATTTTCTTCAAATCCCTTTAGGTGTATAAGTTTCCTGTTAAACATAGCTTTAAGTTCATCCAACAAGTTGGAATATGTTGTGTTTTCATTAACATGCAGTTCAAAATATTTCGTGATTTCTTCTTTGACCCATGGATTGTATAGAAATGTTTTCCTTCATTTCCAAACATTGGGGGCTTTTTTAGTAATCTTTTTAATGTAATTTATATTTTAATTCCACTATGATCAGAGAATATACACGAGTTCAGTCATTTTAACTTTATTGTGATTTGTTGTGTGTCCAGCACATAATTTATCTTGGGAAATATTCCATGTATACTTGAAAAGAACATGTATCTCTACTATATTTTTTGCCATTGTTGCCATTTAGTACTACATATATAATTAGGCAAAACTGTTAATCTTATTCAAATCATGTATACTCTTATGAAGTTTTTGGTTTCCTTATTCTGTTAGTTACTGAGAGAGATATGTTAAAATTCCTCACCGTGGTAGGCAGAGTTCTGAGAAAGTTTCCAAGATTCCCATCCTTGTGGTACATGCCTGATACAATGATAGCTCCCCTTAAATACGAGTAGTACTATGGATATAATTTGGGGAAAGCAATGGCACCCCACTCCAGTACTCTTGCCTTTTAGTCCTGTGATAGGTCATATCATACGACAAAAGGTGAAGGGGTTTTACAAATGTAATGAAAGGCAAAAATTAGTTGTTTTTGAATTAATTATTAATCAAAAGGGAAATTATCCTGAGCAGGCCTGACCCAGAAGGAACTTAAAAGGAACTGGGCCCTTCCAGAAGACAGAGAGATTCAAAGCATGAGTATCTCTACTATTGGCCATGAGCAAGCAAATTGGCACGTTGTGGAGAGGGCCAGCTGGTAGGGAATGGCAGATGGCTTCTCAGAGCAGAGCGCTTCAATCTTCTGCAAAGAACCGCATTCTGCCAACAACCAGTGAATCTGGAATAGAACCCCAAGCAAAGGATGCATAAAATGAGCTAGCAGCCCCAGTTAACACCATGATTTCAGCCTTGTGGGACCTGAGTGGAAGATCCAATTAAGTCATGCCCAGAATTCTGACCTGCAGAAACTGTAAAATAGTAAATGAGTGTTGTTTGACACTTCTAATATTGTGGCAGTAGAAAACTAATATTCCCATTATAATTATAGATAATCTTTTTTTCCATTTTAATTATGTCATTTAAAAAATATATTTTGAAGCTGTGTTACTAGATGTACAAAACTAAAGTTATAATGCCTGTTTAGTAAATTGAACCTTTTTTCCTTTACCGAAAGTCCTCCATTACCTCAAATAATGCTATTTGCCTTCAAGTCTATTTTGTATGGTTTTAGTAGAGCTATTTTAGTTTTCTGTGTTTACATCTTTAAGATGTGCCTTTTGTTTGTGTTTTGTTTTTCATCTGGTCTGTCAGTCTGTTTTTTGATTAGATTATTTAATCTGTTTATATTTAATATAATTACTAATACATTTGAATGTAAATGTACCATGTTGCTGGGAAGCCCAGGTGGTTCCATGGTAAAGAGTCCACCTTCCGGTGCAGGAGATGTGGTTTGATGCCCCGGTCGGGAAGGTCCCCTGGAGGAGGAAATGGCACCCCACTCCAGTACTCTTGCCTGGAGAATCCCATGGACAGAGCAGCCTGGTGGGCTGCAGTCCGCGGGGCTGCAAAGAGTCGAACAGGACTGAGCGGCTGAGCAGGCATGTGTGCATAGCTTGCTTCTACTTTCTATTGGTGCTGCCTCAGCAGCTGCTTCTTTTTTCGCATTCTTCTTAATTATCTTTTAGTCCATAGCCCCTTGCCTTTCTTAACATCTTCTTTTAGTGATTAGTCTAGAAATTAAAATATGTATATCTGACATAATGAAAGTCTATTGTAAAATTAGTATTTTTACCACTTCCTGAACAAGGTAAGATCCTTAAAATACTTTAATTTCAGTTACCTCCCTCTTATCTTTTGTATTATAGGTTTATGATTTTAGTTTTCAACATATTTTATATCTTTGAAAACATTATTTCTATTTTATATGTTCAATATTATTTTAGATTTGCCTCCATATTTACCTCTCTATTGCACTTTATTTCTTCCTGTATCTTCATGCTTCCATCTGGGGTAATTTTTCTTCTGCCTGAAGGATTCCTATTAGTATTTTTTTTTTTTTTAATGAGGGACTGCAACTGCTGAATTATTTTCAGATTTTTCTTTTTTTTTTGGTTGAAAAATATATTTATCTCATCTTCGCTTTTGAAGTATAAATTCACTGAATATAGAATTCTAGTCTGCAATTGTTTTTCCCCAGCACTTGGAGAGACTGTTCTAGCTTCTGTTGTTCCGTTGGTAATTTAGCTATCAGTCTTCCTGTCAGTCCTCTGAAAGTGACTGTGGCTTTTTCCCCTTCTCTGGTTGCTTTTATGATTTCTCTTTGTCCTTGATTCTCAGCAGTTTTCCAGTAATGTGTCTAGGTAACGATTTTCTTTGTAATTATAGTACATCTTGTAATTATAGTGCTTCTTGAATCGTTTTCATCAATTTTGGAAAACTCTCAACCCTATTATCATAATGCTGAAAGCTTTGCTCAGTTTCTCAACTTTGTGTTTGCTTTCAGAATTGGTAGTTGCCTCAAAGACAAGGTAGCTCCAATGGCTAAACTCTCAGTTTCCCTATTCTGAACCAACCTCCCCTTGCCCAGACCCTGCTGGTTCTCACCGCCTTTGAGGTTCTCCAGAAACGTTGAAACCAATATTCTGTTCAGTTTTTCTACTTCTAAGCAGAAGGTTTGGCCCAGCAGCCTGGTGTGCCATTGCTGGGAGTGACTCTCTTCTCTTGCTATTTGTAATGATACTTTTTGAAGCTAGTTTATATGGCAGGCTTAGAAACATGAAAATCAAATGCTAGGTAATGTCCTCCTAGAATGAACCTACACCTAAGTCCTATATTCTCCGTTGAGAAGCTTGGTTAAGACTCTTGAACAACATCTGTTTAGAGGACTTCTGGAGAGTTTTTTTAAATAGAGAAGTTTATTAGATTAAGAAAAATGAGCTATGCTCTTAAGTTTGCAGTGTAATGTGAAAAATTATTGTGGATTTCACTGGTGCCTACCATTCCATATTTCACTTAATGCCAGTGCTTTCCCCCTGGAGAGGAAACTGGGGAATTTGCTTGCTCAGGTGCTTCAAATGTCACAGCCAATCTAAAGTGATGTAATGGTTCTCTGAATATTCGGTTCATTTCCCTATATTTCAGCAAGTACCTTTTAGGCAGAATTCAATTGGTCTAAAATTGTTTCATTGGCTAGCAGATACATTGGAATTCCTTCTTAGATTTAAGGCTATCATTGTTTCATAATTTGCTTTTTTGTGTCTCTGCAGAGGGTGCTCGAGAGGAAGACCTAGATGCTGTGGAAGCTCAGATCGGCTGCAAGCTTCCTGATGATTATCGGTGTTCCTATCGTATCCACAATGGGCAGAAGTTAGTTGTTCCTGGGTAAGATGTTCACTGTTTGGGTTATTTTTTATGATACAAAGTATTTTCTAGAATGTAAACAAATTGTATTTGTAGTTATTCTTAACAGATTAAAGGAGTATGAGAATTTCCTCTTGTTTGTTGTAGCAATCCATAAGACAAAATATAAAGCTTGAATTTGATTTTGCCAAAATAGATTATGTCTCAAAAGCATCATTTCTATCAATACATCTTTATAGTTTAAATGAAGTCTGGCTGGAGGTGGGGCTATGGGACATGAGATAGGGGGGTGTGTGTGTGTGTGTGTGTATATATAATTTAATTAGAACTGTTCTGAATCCTTGAAATGTTTACACTGTTACAGGCCAGGTAAATTGTTTGGGAGAATTTGTAAATTCTGTGTATCATACATCTAAAAAGTAATTTGCTTAGAGCTACATATGCTTAACCAAAGAAAATATAGTTTTGCCCTATTCAAGCATAGCCTATTTTAAACTTACTTCCAAAAGGTATGAAGCATTCACTGTGGATCCTTTTGGTAAAAGCAGAGCATACAGTAGTTGTCAAATTCACTCCTAGTTTTAAAAGGTCTATTCTTTGAATGATTCTACTCCGTTTGTTCCTTTATGAAATTAAGCTAATTCAGAGACTTTGCATTTGTGACATGCTAATAGGAATTTAGGGAGAATTTTGCAGTGTTCTTGTTAGAATTTGATATCTCTCTGTGTGTGAAAAATCATATGAGGCTCTTTTACCATTTTAGATCAGAGCTGAGTGAGTACAGGGAATCTAGAAGGTGATCGATCATATTGAGGTTACTGAGGTTCAGATATCAAATACTGGGCAGTTAGAACTAGATAAGCCTAAATCACTGATTTTTTTTTTTTCCTACTCTTTGTTTTCCTGTCACCCTGCAACTTGACAAAAAGGAAAAATTGTCATATTTCAAGAACAGACAGGAGAGAACTTTACTAAAGGAGTTGCTCAGACTTGACATAACAAACAGGTCATGAGTTCAGCCCGGGGATTTTTATCTGTCCACAGCTCAGGGAGACTTAGGGTGAGACTCTCGCAAAGACTGAAACCTGTGTTCTCGTTTGTCTACCATGAGATGAGTTTAGACACCAGACGTCCCAAGTTTTTGAAAATTTGAACAAGGTTTAAGCTGATCTCCTTTATTCTGCCTGGTAGGATAGAGTAAGCTAAAGGTTGTATCAAGATAAAAGTATCAGAGAGAATATACTCCTTTAAACATAAAATTAGTCATACATACATATATAGCAAAATGCTGGCAAATTATGGCAAGATAGGTTTTTGAAAGCAATAAAACTTTTTTCTTTTTAAAAGGTTTACATTTAGACATTTAGGCTTTTAATTTAAATCAGAATCTTTCCACTCAAGAGTTTGAATTTAAGATATATAGAAATTGTAGTGTTTCTTGTATTCCTGCTTTAGAATTGACATAGTAATCCGTTTTCATAAAGTTGTCAATGTGAAATTAGTACTCATCAAAAGATTGCAGCTGACTAAATTTTTGAGTCTGTGTTCTCAGGTTGTTGGGAAGCATGGCACTGTCTAATCACTACCGTTCTGAGGATTTGTTAGATGTCGACACGGCTGCTGGAGGCTTCCAGCAGAGACAGGGACTGAAATACTGTCTCCCCTTAACTTTTTGCATACACACTGGTTTGAGTCAGTACATAGCAGTGGAAGCTGCGGAGGGCCGAAACAAAAATGAAGTCTTCTACCAATGTCCAGTAAGTAGGAAGTGTGTTGAAAGGTGGCTTTCAGATGTGTTCTGATAAAATGTGCATTAGGAATTTTCAAGATTGTGGAATGAGTATAGAGCATTAAGGAATTTGATTATAGACCTATCTAACTAGAGGGCTAATATTCTGATTTAATGACATAAAATACTAAAAGAAAACTTTGCCAATGGACCAACAGTGCAAACAATTGTACGTACAGAGGGGAAGCTGTGATTTGTGTTAAGCTATTTTAAGCTTGAGAAAAAACTATTGAGCTTCTTTCTGAGGTGATTAATTGTAATATCAGTTTCTAACTTTAAAACTCTTAACATTTGCACATCATGTGATTCAAGTTCTGAGTGCAGTGGAAACTTTCTAAACTCTTTTTTCTGCATGTATTTGGGTTATTGAAAAATACAGATCCTTTTCAGGAGGTTCTTGTTAAGATTTTCGTGTATGCACAGAATATCATGTCATTTGGTCTCATTCTTATTTCCTCAGTTCTCAGTCATTCCTCATTTACAGACCTGCTGCTTTTGTTTTTGTCTGGATGTGAACTTTTAACTTAAGAGAGGAATTTAAAATAGAAAATATTTTTCTTAGTTATCTGAGACATATGACTCTATATAACATTTATATTATTTAAAGAACTTTCATTGTTTTTAATTTTTTTCTAAGTATTTGCATTTCTTTATCTCATTTTTGACTTTATAGTTCTGTAAGGTTGTAGAACAGTGACTTGGCCTCTCATTTCCTGAGAGAAACAATTAATCTAGAATTGTTCAGGTCCATTGACTGAATCCAAAGCCCTGTCTTCTAGGTCCATAGGTCATATATCATCTCCTGGTTTTAACGTCCTAATTGATCTCTTAAAGGATCATTTTTTTTTAGTTCATTTGAACACTGAGAGCAGTGTATACGCATTTTAACTGTTTTTGAGAGCTGCTTGGCGTTCTTCTAAGGGCTTGATAGGAAGAGCCTAAATACAGAAATCATAAAAACAGAAACTGAACAGTATGAGGAATGTCTAAGTATTGTTTAGAGCACTTCAGTTACTGCTGTCTGTTTTGCCTTGTCCCCAGGGAAGGGTACAATGAATAACAAGAAATTAAGTAAAATGTACCATATTCAATTATAATATTCTTTTTCTCACCTAGGACCAAATGGCTCGGAATCCAGCTGCTATTGACATGTTTATCATAGGTAAAACAAAAGTCTTCTTTTTTCCCTTTTTCCTTCTGGTCAGACACATTAAGTTAGTAAAAACTTGTCTGTTACTTGATCAGCTAGCAATTTTATATTTGTATTTCTTAGAGCTTGTTGGTTCATCAAGTACTATAACTATCTTTCTTTAGAATAGCCCTTATACTTCATTTGACTTGGGTTTCTACTTGGAAAAAAGCCATGCCCATATAATACAACCTTGTTCTCTCAGGATTCTTCTGTAGAACAGTGAAATATATGGAATAGCTAGAAATGTGTATATAGTTCCCTTATACACACATGCATTTTCAGTCGATCATATTAATGCATAATTAGAGAGATACATGCAGAGAAGACAATGGCACCCCACTCCAGTACTCTTGCTTGGAGAATCCCATGGACGGAGGAGCCTCGTAGGCTGCAGTCCATGGGGTCGCAAAGAGTCGGACACAAGTGAGCGACTTCACTTTTACTTGACCCATTGGAGAAGTAAATGGCAACCCACTCCAGAGAATCCCAGGGACGAGGGAGCCTGGTGGGCTGCCATCTATGGGGTCGCACAGTCGGACACGACTGAAGTGACTTAGCAGCAGAGAGATACAGGAAATAACGATACTTGTTCTCTTCTAGTGCCAGTGCTGTAGTAAAATACTGATAAGTCACACCAGAGACCTCAAACCAGCAGTCTTCATAGACCAGTATAAACTGGGCCTTATAAACTGCTTGGCACACCTGATTTTTCTTGGTCTTAAAAGAGTATTTCTCATAGGATTTTTTTTTAACTTTTTATTAAAACCAGTTAACAATGTTATGATAGTTACAGGTGAACAGGGAAGGGACTCAGCAGTACATACACATCTCATAGGATTTTGAGAAAAATTCAGTCTGTATCCAAGAGCATCTCACCCCTTTGTTGTTCATTCATTCTTGTTTTGCTTAGATTTTGCTCAAGTAAGTCAAGCGTCCTAACTATCTGTTCTGCTTTTTAGAGGTATTTCTGGCACATATTAAACATCGTCATGTATTAATAGTGAAGGGGCCTTCCAGACTAAGTCATCTATAATTGTATCTCCTAATGGAATCTTGAGCAGAGTATACGTTTCTGTGAGTTCAGAAACTTATGGCATATTCTAGGTTTGTATGTTCAAGTTATGGCATGTTCTAGATTTAATAAATAAACTGGTACAGCCACTATGGAGAACAGTGTGGAGATTCCTTAAAAAACTAGGACTTGAACTGCCATACGACCCAGTAATCCCAGTGCTGGGCATACAGCCCAAGAAAACCAGAATTGAAAGAGACGTGTACTCGTGTTCATTGCAGGACTATTTACAATAGCTAGGACATGGAAGCAAGCTAGGTGTCCATCAGCAGATGAATGGATAAGGAAGTTGTGGTACATATACACAATGGAATATTGCTCAGCAGTATTCTTTTTCCCCCTCCCCATAGGGAATGGTGAGGAAGGCAGGGGTTGGGTGTAGCCTCTGGCCCTGACCTTCGGTCTCCTGTCCCCCGCCTCGGGGGGTCAGTGGGGGCCGTTGGTCTTCTGAGCAATATTCCAAGAACAGACTTTTGGACTCAATGCGAGAGGGCAAGGGTGGGATGATTTGAGAGAATAGCACTGAAACATGTACATAACCATGTGTAAACTAGATGACCAGTGCAAGTTTGATGCATGAAGCAGGGCACCCAAAGCTGGTGCTCTGGGACAATCCAGAGGGATGAGGTGCGGAGGGAGGTGGGAGAGAGGTTCAGGATCGGGGGGACACACGTGTGCCTGTGGCCAATTCATGTTGATGTATGACAGAAGCCATCACAATACTGTAAAGTAATTATTCTCCAATTAAATTAAATTTTTTTTTAGCAAAAGAAAAACAAAGGACCAGAGTGAGCCATTAACAGACATTGAGAAAAGAGAAAACTGGGTTGGATGGCATCACTGAGTCAGTGGACATGAGTTTGAGCAAACTCTGGGAGATGGTGAAGGACAGGGAAGCCTGGCGTGCCGCAGTCCATGGGGTCGCAGAATTGTACGCTACTTAGGGACTGAACAACAACAATCGCAGTTTACCTGCTCTCAACTGATACCTTTAAATTTTTTAAGCTGTATACTATCAGACTCAAGCTTAAATTGTATCTTCAGTCATTCCCTAAATAGAATTGTGAGTAAATACAGACTGTAAATTCAGCATCGGACTTTCATTGTGGTAGAGTGCAGAAACTAGGTTAATAGAAACCATATTATGAAGAAATTCACTGAACACTATTGATTAAGGGACTAATTAATATATTCTAGGCACTGAGATGTATTAAGAGTAAATGGTAGGCGTCTGAGAAAGATTATGTTGTATTACCTAGATGAGGCAACATAATTCACGCAAATACTTGCTATTGATCTAATCACTAGGTCACAGATATATATGGTCTGGACTAGACTATCCCAGTCCTGCGTCTCTGCTTCGAGTTGGTCACTGAGAATATGGAGGACATTCGAATCTGCAGTAGCACAGCTGGGCTGTGTGTGTTAGTCGCTCAGTCGTGTCCGACTCTTTGTGACCCCATGGACTGTAGCCCACCAGGCTCCTCTCTCCATGGAATTTTGCAGGCAAGAGTACTGGAGTAGGTGGCCANTTTTAAGCTGTATACTATCAGACTCAAGCTTAAATTGTATCTTCAGTCATTCCCTAAATAGAATTGTGAGTAAATACAGACTGTAAATTCAGCATCGGACTTTCATTGTGGTAGAGTGCAGAAACTAGGTTAATAGAAACCATATTATGAAGAAATTCACTGAACACTATTGATTAAGGGACTAATTAATATATTCTAGGCACTGAGATGTATTAAGAGTAAATGGTAGGCGTCTGAGAAAGATTATGTTGTATTACCTAGATGAGGCAACATAATTCATGCAAATACTTGCTATTGATCTAATCACTAGGTCACAGATATATATGGTCTGGACTAGACTATCCCAGTCCTGCGTCTCTGCTTCGAGTTGGTCACTGAGAATATGGAGGACATTCGAATCTGCAGTAGCACAGCTGGGCTGTGTGTGTTAGTCGCTCAGTCGTGTCCGACTCTTTGTGACCCCATGGACTGTAGCCCACCAGGCTCCTCTCTCCATGGAATTTTGCAGGCAAGAGTACTGGAGTAGGTGGCCATTCCCTTCTCAAGCGGATCTTACCAACCCAGGGATCGAATCTGGGTCTCCTACGTTGCAGGCGGATTCTTTACCATCTGAGCCACTAGAGAAACTGCTTTGGGGTTATCCTGATGCCCAGAACTCCACAGTACTATAGCCCTATTAAATGTCCAGACTGAGCCTGGCCTCTACCAGAATTTTGTGCATGAACCAGAATTTGCCTAGTAGACCAGGGATATACCTTGTTCATCTGAGGATAGCTGCTGATATCTTTTTCTCTAGTTTCTTCCTACATGTGGCTATATCTCCTTTGTTCTGTATGTTCTAGGAATTACAGACAGAAGGCTTTTCATTCTTGTACCACAACCAATTAGAATTTAAAAGTTAACTGTTTAGTTTTAAGCGTTAAAAAGTAGTTGGAAGGAAGTTGGAGGATTCTGTAGCAAGGTAGTTAGGGAATACGATTGCTAGAATTGAGGATAGAAATTTACTGAGGATTTGTAGATGACATCTATAAATATTTCCAGTTTTGATATCACTAGATAGCACTATTAAGCATAGAGAAATTGCAGTTTTTTCCCTTGTTTCCTGTGTAGATTTTTAAAACCCGTTTGTCCTTTTCTCTTTTCTTCCCCCCTTCCTTGTTTATAGGTGCTACTTTTACTGACTGGTTTACTTCTTATGTCAACAGTGTTGTATCAGGTGGCTTCCCTATCATCAGAGACCAAATTTTCAGGTATTTCACTCAGACCTTTTTGGTTTGGAATGATTATAAATCAGAAAAAACCATTAGTTACACATCGTGAGATGAAGTTTCCCAGGAAGGTTAATAACAGAACCTCTCATCTTGAATCTTACTATTTTATTCCCATTTTAAAGCCAAAACATCTAAACAGTTGAATGACCAGTATTTTTTTCATCTTGAAGAATCAAGAGAAAAACTGATTTTGCTTTAGGAGCTATGGCTTTATAGTAGTTGTATAATTGGGAGAGGTGGTGGGCGGGGGAGCTATTACCAAGTAATAAATATATTGTGACTAGCAAGGCAGTAACTGTTTACTCCTGGAAAATGTTATTTATTATCTCTGAAACATTCACGTATTATAGATGGTATTAGAGGTAATCTTGGTTCACAGTGTGCTGGTTGGCAGAAATGATAGATTAATTACACATTAGAGGCCTCTAGAATAACATACTAGCACACTTTTATTGTCAGAGTCACCATTTAAAGGGCATAGCTGGGTTTTCAGATGTTCCAAGTTTCCTTAGCTCTGAAAACTGAAATAAGCTGTTTTTAGTTTCCGGGTTAGTTACTAATGCATTATTTGAACCACTGATCGTTGAACCTTAACTGCTATCATTATTAATGCAGTCTTCAAAATTTTCTAATTTGTTTGTTTTTTAAGTTTAATAAGGTCCCAAATATGATTTAAATTTTTTATCCTAAGGTAAAATATAAACTATTTTGCATTGTATCTTTAAAACTTATATCTTACAGAATTGAGGTTTGTTGATTTAAAAATGTTTAATTTTTTTAAATTACCTAGATATGTTCATGATCCAGAGTGTGTAGCCACGACTGGGGATATTACAGTTTCAGTTTCCACATCATTTCTGCCAGAACTTAGCTCTGTACATCCACCCCATTATTTCTTCACATACCGAATCAGGTGAGAATTTTAAATGGGGATATTTTTAAATTGTGGGATATAGCTCATGGATGTGTTATTATTGCCCTATTTGATATGATATAAAAAACACATTTTGAAAAGCAGCTTCTTGCTAAAGTGTGGGGGTAAGTAGATAGCAAAAAAATTTTCTACAATGTAGTATCTATAAAGTACCTTGAGTTTATATCAACCTAACTTTAAGTTGTTTCTTCAATATAAGTATTGTGCCTGGTACTTTGAGAGGTAGACCGCTAAGTTGGAATCATCATGAAAGTTCAGTATTAGAGTTAGGATGCATTCTAAAAGCTATGAATAACTTCCCTGGTGGTCCAGTGATTAAGACTCTGTGCTCTCAATGCAGTGGGTACAGGTTCGAACCCTGGTCAGGGAACTAAGATCCCACATGCTGCACAGTATGGCCAAAAAAAATCTATGAAATTGCTCAAGATAAAACTATGCATTTAAGTTTTAACTTGCTTGTCTATATTTAGTTAAAAGTGTAATAAGTATTATTTGAATCAGCCCCTATAATTAGACATAATGCTGAGCAAGCCCTGGATTTGGTTGAATAAAAAGCATATTAAATTCACTTTAATTAGTACTCTGTACTATGAGATAAAGATCTGTCTCTTATACACATCTGCATTATTTGAACCACTGATCGTTGAACCTTAACTGCTATCATTATTAATGCAGTCTTCAAAATTTTCTAATTTGTTTGTTTTTTAAGTTTAATAAGGTCCCAAATATGATTTAAATTTTTTATCCTAAGGTAAAATATAAACTATTTTGCATTGTATCTTTAAAACTTATATCTTACAGAATTGAGGTTTGTTGATTTAAAAATGTTTAATTTTTTTAAATTACCTAGATATGTTCATGATCCAGAGTGTGTAGCCACGACTGGGGATATTACAGTTTCAGTTTCCACATCATTTCTGCCAGAACTTAGCTCTGTACATCCACCCCATTATTTCTTCACATACCGAATCAGGTGAGAATTTTAAATGGGGATATTTTTAAATTGTGGGATATAGCTCATGGATGTGTTATTATTGCCCTATTTGATATGATATAAAAAACACATTTTGAAAAGCAGCTTCTTGCTAAAGTGTGGGGGTAAGTAGATAGCAAAAAAATTTTCTACAATGTAGTATCTATAAAGTACCTTGAGTTTATATCAACCTAACTTTAAGTTGTTTCTTCAATATAAGTATTGTGCCTGGTACTTTGAGAGGTAGACCGCTAAGTTGGAATCATCATGAAAGTTCAGTATTAGAGTTAGGATGCATTCTAAAAGCTATGAATAACTTCCCTGGTGGTCCAGTGATTAAGACTCTGTGCTCTCAATGCAGTGGGTACAGGTTCGAACCCTGGTCAGGGAACTAAGATCCCACATGCTGCACAGTATGGCCAAAAAAAATCTATGAAATTGCTCAAGATAAAACTATGCATTTAAGTTTTAACTTGCTTGTCTATATTTAGTTAAAAGTGTAATAAGTATTATTTGAATCAGCCCCTATAATTAGACATAATGCTGAGCAAGCCCTGGATTTGGTTGAATAAAAAGCATATTAAATTCACTTTAATTAGTACTCTGTACTATGAGATAAAGATCTGTCTCTTATACACATCTGCATTATTTGAACCACTGATCGTTGAACCTTAACTGCTATCATTATTAATGCAGTCTTCAAAATTTTCTAATTTGTTTGTTTTTTAAGTTTAATAAGGTCCCAAATATGATTTAAATTTTTTATCCTAAGGTAAAATATAAACTATTTTGCATTGTATCTTTAAAACTTATATCTTACAGAATTGAGGTTTGTTGATTTAAAAATGTTTAATTTTTTTAAATTACCTAGATATGTTCATGATCCAGAGTGTGTAGCCACGACTGGGGATATTACAGTTTCAGTTTCCACATCATTTCTGCCAGAACTTAGCTCTGTACATCCACCCCATTATTTCTTCACATACCGAATCAGGTGAGAATTTTAAATGGGGATATTTTTAAATTGTGGGATATAGCTCATGGATGTGTTATTATTGCCCTATTTGATATGATATAAAAAACACATTTTGAAAAGCAGCTTCTTGCTAAAGTGTGGGGGTAAGTAGATAGCAAAAAAATTTTCTACAATGTAGTATCTATAAAGTACCTTGAGTTTATATCAACCTAACTTTAAGTTGTTTCTTCAATATAAGTATTGTGCCTGGTACTTTGAGAGGTAGACCGCTAAGTTGGAATCATCATGAAAGTTCAGTATTAGAGTTAGGATGCATTCTAAAAGCTATGAATAACTTCCCTGGTGGTCCAGTGATTAAGACTCTGTGCTCTCAATGCAGTGGGTACAGGTTCGAACCCTGGTCAGGGAACTAAGATCCCACATGCTGCACAGTATGGCCAAAAAAAATCTATGAAATTGCTCAAGATAAAACTATGCATTTAAGTTTTAACTTGCTTGTCTATATTTAGTTAAAAGTGTAATAAGTATTATTTGAATCAGCCCCTATAATTAGACATAATGCTGAGCAAGCCCTGGATTTGGTTGAATAAAAAGCATATTAAATTCACTTTAATTAGTACTCTGTACTATGAGATAAAGATCTG
Organism: Neotragus pygmaeus; assembly: GCA_006410875.1. Taxonomy (NCBI): domain Eukaryota; kingdom Metazoa; phylum Chordata; class Mammalia; order Artiodactyla; family Bovidae; genus Neotragus; species Neotragus pygmaeus. The sequence continues at coordinate 188,965 of SJYV01038801.1, forward strand.
TCTCTTATACACATCTGCATTATTTGAACCACTGATCGTTGAACCTTAACTGCTATCATTATTAATGCAGTCTTCAAAATTTTCTAATTTGTTTGTTTTTTAAGTTTAATAAGGTCCCAAATATGATTTAAATTTTTTATCCTAAGGTAAAATATAAACTATTTTGCATTGTATCTTTAAAACTTATATCTTGCAGAATTGAGGTTTGTTGATTTAAAAATGTTTAATTTTTTTAAATTACCTAGATATGTTCATGATCCAGAGTGTGTAGCCACGACTGGGGATATTACAGTTTCAGTTTCCACATCATTTCTGCCAGAACTTAGCTCTGTACATCCACCCCATTATTTCTTCACATACCGAATCAGGTGAGAATTTTAAATGGGGATATTTTTTTAAATTGTGGGATATAGCTCACAATTATTATTATTATTATTATTGCCCTATTTGATATGATATAAAAAACACATTTTGAAAAGCAGCTTCTTGCTAAAGTGTGGGAGTAAGTAGATAGCAAAAAAATTTTCTACAATGTAGTGTCTATAAAGTACCTTGAGTTTATATCAACCTAACTTTAAGTTGTTTCTTCAATATAAGTATTGTGCCCGGTACTTTGAGAGGTAGACTGCTAAATTGGAATCATCATGAAAGTTCAGTATTAGAGTTAGGATGCATTCTAAAAGCTATGAATAACTTCCCTGGTGGTCCAGTGATTAAGACTCTGTGCTCTCAATGCAGTGGGTACAGGTTCGAACCCTGGTCAGGGAACTAAGATCCCACATGCTGCACAGTATGGCCAAAAAAAATCTATGAAATTGCTCAAGATAAAACTATGCATTTAAGTTTTAACTTGCTTGTCTATATTTAGTTAAAAGTGTAATAAGTATTGAATACAGCCCCTATAATTAGACATAATGCTGAGCAAGCCCTGGATTTGGTTGAATAAAAAGCATATTAAATTCACTTTAATTAGTACTCTGTACTATGAGATAAAGATAACTTATTACCTTAAGATATTAAGATTTTTCTTAGATATATTTTTAAATACTTTTTGTATACATATGTATACATACTGGAAATAATGGTAACGTATACTTAACCAGGAAGCATTCTAGGATATTGGTACTGTATCCAGCCTTGATGTCTAGTTACATATATTCAGATGAATTTTTTGAATTGTTTAATTTACATCCTGCCTAGGATTGAGATATGCTTAAAATAATAACACCTATGCATGTTTATAGGGTATTCTAAATGAAAATGAGTCAGCAGATTCTCAGAAAAAGGAGGGAAATAATAGTATTGGAAAACAGAGTCAAGGGACGATCCTGGTAACTGAACAGTAGATACACAAAATAGTGACATTTTGCTCTGAGCTTTCTAGAAGCTAATGGAGAAAAGGGAAATGGGCTGCATAGCCTTGTAGTGAAAAAAAGACTCCATTTTTTCTACAGCAGTTTTTATAGCACTATGTTCTAGAATGTGTTTCCCACATTGGTCATTTGAACATAAGATTGTTGGCACCACTGTGTTTGTAAATTTTTGTGTTGCCCTTTCTATTGTTAATCCTAACTGATAGTCAAGTGTGTAAACTGTTCTAGAATGTGTTTCCCACGTTGGTCATTTGAACATAAGATTGTTGGTACCACTGTGTAAATTTTTGTGTTGCCCTTTCTATTGTTAATTCTAACTGATAGTCAAGTGTGAAACAAGCATATAAACTGAATGAAAGTATTTCTGTGGGTGGAGTCCAGCCAGTATCTTTGAGAGCTTACAGAAATAGATGATTTACACAGACTTTGGGTTGGGTTTCTTAATTTACTTTGGAAATCCCTTTCACCATCTTAGCTCAAATACTATAGCTCTTAAACAGAAGAAACCAGTGTGTCTCTACCACCCCTTTTTCTCCAGGATTGAAATGTCAAAAGACGCCCTTCCTGAAAAGGCTTGTCAGTTAGACAGTCGTTACTGGAGAATAACGAATGCTAAAGGTGATGTGGAAGAAGTTCAGGGACCTGGAGTAGTTGGTATGTAACCCAAGATTTGAGTTTAAGCATCAGTTGCTTCTGAGACATTTTGGAGAGTATATATGTGATACATATAATTGCTTGGTAAAAACATGATGTAGTAGTGGATAAGATGGCATTCTTTTTAATAGCTGTGTTTCAGTGTGAAAGATACCACAGATTCTGGATTCTTCTCCTAACTATAATACAATAAGTATAATGTATAAAGGTCATTATTTTATCAGTTTAGTACCTTAAACATGACCTTTTCTAAAAGGATAGCAAAGTCAATTATTCAGGGGTTGAATTTCCATTCTGTGTATCACATGGGTTTCTTGCTTTCCCTTCTTATTTGTTTTAGCTGGAAAATTATTGTCATATTCTATAGGGTTACAAGGTATAGGACAGAAAAAGAAAATAAATTTCATACTGGTCATCTTTTTGAATTTCAGGGGAAATGTTACAATTAATAACACAGATTTTATTGTCAATCATCTCTAGCCTCTGATTACAACTGACATTTTGCTTTTTAAAAAATTATGAATATCATAAGTTTCTGAGCCCTCAGATTCTTCAGTCTTTTGTTGTACTTCAGGAAAATATTATTACTTAAGCAATGCAGTTCAGTTACTGGTCCTAAGCATATGTAGGATTCAGTTTAAATTTGTTTTAATTAATTGGCACAAGTAGAGTCACAGTCTACATCTCTTTTTAAGGAATTATTAAGGGTCTAGTGCTAAAGAACTTTATTAAAGTTGTAATTCTTTTTCAGTCATTTTGTCTGTTGGGGTAAGACCTCTCTTCCTTGTGACTGCACTTTGGGCTAAATGCTGAAGACACGTCTTCAGAGTTTATGTTTTAGTCTCTTGCTACTTTTGAACATTTAAATTATCCTTATCTCTGTTTGAATTAGAGTCTGTGACAGTTTTTATTACGCAGGTCTTAAAGAATGTGTCTTCAATGACTCTCCTTTTTTGGTTTTTATTCTGATACTAGATATCATTACCTACCCACCCCCTGCCATGCATATAAACTATAAGGAATTCAGAGAGTACAAAAAAATGTCAAAATCCTCATAATCCCATCACTGTTACCATTTTGTTACATTTCCTTTAAAATTTGTTTCTAATTATGCATTTACTTTAATACAATTTAAAGAGGACATGTTTTATTTGCTATAATGAAGAATGAAATTTTATACTTTGATTTATTGTTGGTATTTTCTCTGCAGGTGAATTTCCAATCATCAGCCCAGGCCGGGTATATGAATATACAAGTTGTACCACATTCTCTACAACATCAGGCTATATGGAAGGATATTATACCTTCCATTTTCTGTACTTTAAAGACAAGATCTTTAATGTCGCCATTCCCCGATTCCATATGGCATGTCCGACATTCAGGGTGTCTATAGCTCGATTGGTAGGTTAAAATTTCCTCTGGTGCTGATTTACATGACTTTGTAGAATGAACTCCACAGAAGGTCTTACAAATAGTTTGTAAATGGTATTTCAGAGAACCCTAGCGCTTTTGAGGGAGATATCTTTGGGGGACTGGGTGAATACATTGGGTGGGAGTGGACAGTAAGTAAACTAGGCTCCATATTCTTTAATCAGAGTAACTCTGTTATCTTTTTGTTTGTTTTAAAGAAATTATTTTTAGAGCAGTTTCAGATTCATAGCAAAATTGAGCAGAAGGTACAGAGATTTCCCATGCTTCAGCACATCCATAGACACGCCCATTATCAATATCTCCTGCCAGAATGGTACCTCTGTTACCACTGACGAACCTACCTTGACACACCATGATCGCCCAAAGTCCATAGTTTACATGAGGGTTCACTCTTGGTGTTGCATATTCTGTGAGTTTGAATGAATGTATAATGACCTGTATCCTCCATATAAAGTAGTTATTGGTTTTAAAGATTCAATGTCTTTTCTAGTTTCCAGAAACAGTTTTGTTGCCTAATGAGAATCACTACACTGGACCAGTTATAGTTGCCTTTATTTCTTGAAGACTGGAGAAACAATTTCTTACAGTGTTTTTGCTAAAATTCCCAATTAAAAAAAATAATACAAATATCCTATAAAATCATTACAAATAAAATTTAATGGGTAGACTTGTACTTTTAGTAGTCTCTCTTTGGGATAATTTCCTAACTCAACTAGTCCTATTTTTAAAATCTCATTTCTAGGGTTATGACAGGTATAGCAGTAACCCTAGTCCTACCAGCTATAAAATGATTAAAGAAATTAATCATGCTCCAGTAATACAATAGGAATACCATATGAATTGCACATCCAGAATGTAATCAAATCATAGATGTCAGGTATTTAAAAAAAGAACTCTCTAGCTCCTGGGGTGACCCTGATGGGTGGGTCCAAAGTAAGTCTGGGAAGATAGACATGATGTCAACATGACTTAGATACATTCCCAACTCCAGTTTGGAAAGAAAAGGATGGTGATGAGACTTCGCCACTAATACTTGTGGTATTTCTGGTGAAAAGAATCTATAGTCTTAGCTTTGGAAGTGAAGTTTAGCTTCCCTCTCATTGTGTATTTCCAACACTGTGAATTTGCTACTTCCTATAACAGTCTTTCGTTTTGAGTAGCTCCATTTCTGTATGAGATTGATATCATCCTTTAATGTTTGATACAGCTTATCAGTGAAGTCATCTAGGGCTAGAGTTCTCTTTGTGGGGACATTTTGAAATATGAATTTTATTTCTTTAATCATATTTTCTGTTCCTTATTTCACTTCTGGTAATTTGTGTCTTTCAAGGAATTTGTCCATTTGGTCTAAATACTGAATTTATTTCTATAAAGTTATTTGCAATATTCCCTTGATATCCTATAAGAGCTACAGTTATACATAGTGTTTTATTCTTGGTATTGGTAGTTTGCATCTTCTGCTTTGTTCATCGCCTTAGCTAGGGGGTTATCACTTTTATTGATCATTTAAAGGAACAATTTTTGGTTTCACTGTTTTTCACTACTTGCTCATTTTCTATTTCATTGATTTTTGGAGTTATCTTTCTCTCCCACTTTAGGGTTTAATTTGCTTTTTTTTTTTTAAACTTCTTAAAGTAGAAGTTTAGATGATTGATTTTAGACATTCTAAGCACTGTTTTAGCTGCATTTCACAAATTTTGATTTTTTAACATTTAATTCAAAATATTTTCAGATTTCCTTTGTAATTTAATTTTGATCTCTGTATTTTCTAGAAATGTATTGATTTCAAACATTTGGAGCTTTTCTAGTTACCTTTTGGTTATTGATTTCTATTTTTGTTATGGTTAGAAAACTTGCAGTGTATAATTTCAATTTTTTTAAAATGTTTTGTGGCCTAGCATTATGATCTGTCTTGGTAAATGATCCTTGTGTATTTGAAAGGAATGTGTATTCTGATATTTGGGGAATATTATTCTATAAATGGCAAGACAAATTGATTGTTTTTCAAGTCTTCTTTATATTTACTGATCTTTTTTGTGTATGTGTTTGTTCTCTGAGAGATGATTGTTGTAATCTCCAACTGTAATTACAGTTTTGTATATTTTTTAAATTCTGAATTTTTATTCCTTTAAATTTGTTTCATGTATTTTAATTATATGTAAATATATTTAGGATTGTTATGTGTTTTTAATGAAGTGCTTTTTTTTATTGTTATAACCTTTGTGACAATATTCCTTGCCCTAAAGTTGCTATATATTCCTGACCTAAAGTGTAAAGTGTGTTGACGTTTGTTTGCGCAGGCAGTTTGTGCAGTTAAGTTACTATTGAGTCAGTTGATCTTGTTGCGGCTTGTTTTTTTGTGTTTGTTAGGGTAGGGATAGAGTAGTTTTTACTTAAGTACAGTAGTTCTCAGACTTTCCAGTCTCATGATCCCCCTAAGCTCTTACAAGTTATTGAGGACTCCAAAGAACTCTTGCTTACCTGGGTTATACAACATTTATCATGTTAGAAATTAAAACTGAGAAATTTTATAATATTTACTTACTCCTTTTTTTAAGTTTAAAAATTTAAAATTTATAATTTCCAATTACGGTAATAAACTCATTACATGTTCAACCTTCTCTTAACTATGTTCTTACTTATTTAGAGTTTTAGTTTCCTCCCGACCAAGAAGAAACATGTAAAATCTTGATCTCCCTTGTGGAAGATGTTTTCTTTTTCTCCAGGATGAGAACTCAATAAAATTAAATGAGAATTCTGCACTTATTTCTAATCAACATGAAAGAGGCAGTGGGGATTGTATTTCTATTGTGATGTATTTGTATTGTACTTTTCCTATTTAAAAATTAGTTTTCTTGATATGTAAGTCGAGTTGTCCTCATTTGTCCCCTAACCGGGTATTATCATTAATACTGCTTTATGTTCTATACTTTGAATGCTGCTTTAAAGCTTTTTTTGGTTGGTCTTAAGTCTTTGCTTGGTCTAGGTAGTTTGTTTTGGACACTTTAGAGGCCTCTAAAGACATTCTTGTCTGTGCGTTCCCTTTTCCATCTACTGTTTTTGTGTATACACTTTTGTCTGAGATTATCAGCAATCTTCTTTAGCTACATTATTTTTTTAATAGCTTTTCTGTTCTTAAGATAATTAATAATCATACTACCTGGATTTAATGTTTCAGAATTTCCTAAGTTTTCATCTTCTCCCCCTTTTGGAGCTTCTGCTGAATTTTAAAGTCATTATTTCCCAGAATAAGAAAAATCAAAAGATAAAAGTAATGAAATATATTTATGTATATTTTCTCTGATTGTTGTTGTTAGTGTTATAATAAATCCTGAGTGACAATTACTTTGACAAATTCTAAAGGACATTTCCTTTCTCCCACATTCATTACCTTGCTTGTTCAATAGATATTTATTGAGTACCTACTAGGTGCTGGGGAAAATGCAGTGAACAACACAATGAAAATCTCTGCCTTCAGGGGTGTAATGTACAGCATGGTGATTATGGTTAATAATACTGTATTGCATATTTTGAAAGTTGCTAAGAGAGTAAATTTTAGAAGTTCTCATCACACGAAAAAAGCTCTGTAACTATGTATGGCGATGGATGTTAACTAGATTTATTGTGGTGATCACTTTGTAATGTATACAGATACTGAATCATTATGTTGTACATCTGAAACTACTATAATGTTGTTTGTCAATTATGCTTCAATAAAAATAAAAAATAAAAGAGAAGAAAGATGAGGAGATTAAAAAGAAATCTCTGGCTTGGAATTTACATTGTAGTTGGAAGAGACAAAGTGTAGTAAATATACATTCCTCACTTACGTCATGTAGTCATAAGTGCGCTGGAGAAAAATCAGAGTAAGGATGCTAAGAAGTGTACTGTTGGGTTGTTTTGATACAAAGATGTGTGATGGAAGGCCTTGGTGACATTTGAGTTCATGCTTAAAAGAAGTAGAGGGAAATGGGCGGATGTGTAGCCTAAGGGTGTTCCAAGCAGAACAGCAAGTACAGAGGTGCTGAAGCGCTCATGTGCTTGGTGTGTCTGAAGACATGCACGGAGGCCAGTGTGGCTGGAGGACAGTGGACAGGGGCGAGTGGTTGGAGACGCCGCACGGGGCCGTGGGGTGCTGCATGTTGCCATGCCACGAAGGCATGGGGAAGGACTTTTGCTGCCATCCCAGCCCAGGTTTCCCAGTACTTCCCGCAGTAACAGCGAGGTCCTCCTGCTGTTCAGAATTCTGTCCAATTATAGTAGCTCCTCTCTTGACTCTTCAAAAACGTGTGAGACAGAAAACCAGCAGCAGAATAAGTCAAGACTCGACTAGAGACGTTGCTTAAAAGGAATGGAAGTGTCCAAGAGACATTCAGATACTGGGTGTCCAACATCACTGCTGCCTTATTCTGATAGTCTTCAACAAGTTAATTTAAAAGTATTGGCTACTGAAGGTGGTTGTCTTACTAGACCTCTTGTTGACAGTACATAAAAGTTACCAGCAGAGGTCATAACTTAGTTATATTTTTATATCCTTGTTTCTGTCAGCATGCAGGTTAATAAAGAATTGTTCCACAGTACCTTAATAAATTCAGTAAAATTTTATCTTGGGTTGTTAGAAGTGGTCTGTTTGCTGCCTTCTGTGAATTACGAACCGCTATGTAAAAAATAACTATTCTATTGAAGTGTATTTACTGTGAAAACCACATTGAGCCTTAACTTGTCATGGCGTATATACTCTAGAATCTTAACGTTAGCATGTGCATCCTGAACATGTATAAGTGTCTGTAAGATTCTATAAAAAAGTATAAAATTCAATGAGAAGTCTATAGAAATTCATACTTGGCATGCCCAGTTTAGATTCTAGGTAAATGAGAATTTGTATTAAACTAAAAAAAAAAAAAAACTGATGGAAGTTCTTATCAAAAGATTGTCTTTTCTTTCAAGGAAATGGGTCCTGATGAATATGAAGAGATGGAAGAGGAAGAAGAGGAGGAGGAGGAAGAAGACGATTCGGCAGACATGGATGAATCTGATGACGATGAGGAAGAGAGACAGAGGAGAGTCTTTGATGTTCCCATTCGAAGACGCCGCTGCTCTCGCCTGTTCTAGCAAGCCTCTGCTGATGGAAGCCCTGGGATGAATCTAGCCTTTTAAATAGATGTCTCAATAATGTCAATAACTAAACTGTTCTCAGCTTATATCAATAGCAGGAAGACTAGCATGAAATACTATGCCAGGCCCTGGGTTCTGTGAGATGCTACTTTAGGAATTGGATTGTTTGGGTTTGTTTTGTGTTTTTGAGGTAGAGGAAGAAATGGGAATCCTTTTTTCTCTTCTAGGAGTTAATGGGAGAATAGTTATCAAGCTAAGGAACAGACATTTCTTTATTTAAAAATATTTTATACTTATAAAAATATGGAAACGGAAGGGAATTGGTTTGAAAGGGGATTTAAAATGAATCAGAAAATACCTACACAAGGATAGAGAGAAACCACGTGACTGAATGGTTCTGTGAAAAGACTTATAAGTTATTTAGAAAGGAACAGGATTTGTAATTCAGCTAATCCATTTAGTGATTCCTATATATTTTGTACCTACAGGGAACTAACTGACTGAATAGCTTGACTGCCAGTTGTTTGTCCTTTCTTAGACAATCCATCCTTGAATTTAGAGTTTTCATCACAACCTTGAATTTAAAGCTATCGGTATGGCCTTGACCATAAATCTAGTTTTTCAGCTCTATCAACTTTGAATTTAATTTAAGGTTTTCAACACTATGACCTTTACCACACTGTTCACAGATGCTTCATTTTTGAAATGTAGTGTGTAAAAGTACGTATTGTGTTTATTAACAAGGTTCTTCACAGTGTCTCATGTAGTCTAAATTTGTAAATACTACTTCTGTTTTGTTACTTGACTGTCTTAACTTTGTGATAAGTAACATGAATTTTATCTTAAGATCAAGTATGTTTTCCTGAAACATAAAAGATTTTTTTTTTTGTAATTATATATAATTGAGAGTTTGGAAATGAAATCCTCCAAATGTCAAAACCTCAAATTTGAAAACAAATTTTGGTTCCAATCCTGTATTTTGTGTAGTTGACTATTTCCCATAAATGTATATATTAATAAGCCTTTGCTCTTAAAATGAAGATGAAATCAAAACTCTTTGGCCTATTGCCAGAGGCCCACTCAAAGTCATTTTCTGGCTCTAACTAAACTCTTGTCATATAATCTACCTCGCCTTTCCCCCAGAAATAGTTCTTTTGTAGGGAAAACTGTAGAAAGAGGGAAGTATATACAGGATTAAGAAGTTGCCATCAAGAAATTTAAAGACAAACTTAGCCTTTCATATTGGCCAACATGAAACATGTCAGAATGTTCTGAAGTGGAGTAAATATTTTTTCCTGCCCCCCCTTTTTTTAATAGAGTATTATCAGGGTGCCAAATCCTTCTATTATGCCTATCCTTAAAAAAAAAACAAAAAACCCATTGGTTGTTTGAAAAATAAACTTTCCCAATAGAGTAGTAACTAAAAGTAGTTAATGTTGGAAGTTAAAGCTGGTTCCAGGATCCCTCACCATTCTTTGCATCTTTCACTTTTCAGAATTGGCCTCTCCTTTCTCTCAGTTCCCAGAGGACTCATGATACCCCACATCTCCCTGTCACCCATCCAACGCTTGTTCCTCGGAATGGTTCAGGCTCACTTCTCCTTGATTAGAATTCACATTCTTTTAGTATGTTGACTGAGTTCTTCCTAAGTTGTGATTAAGTTGATAACCTCAACTTTTATTTCATTGGCAGAATGTGCATTCACACAGAATGGGGATTTGACAGTTGGTCTGACTGGACTTTTGGTGTAGTGAACCCCATTTCTGGCCCTGAGGTCCCTTCAGAACATCACTTGTTTATCTGAAGCTTGATGTATCAGAATGAGGCAGATAGGTAAACAGTAACCAAATAGCTCAGAGTTTTTTCCTCTTGTGAGAAGTCAGAGGTAACTAGCTGATGGCTGATGACATGGCCCAATCTTTTCAGCCTTCCAGATTGCTCTCATCTTCCTGTTCTGCCATTTGGAGCAGACTTTAAGATCACTCATGGCTTCAGTGTAGCAACTGCAGTCATACTGTATTCCAGGAAGGATGATGAGAAAAGGGGGAAATTAAATGGAAAGTAAAAAGTTAAGCCTGGAGAAGTAAACCAGCCAGGTCTCTTAACAGGATGGTAAGTAGAGATGGGGCAAGAGATGCAGGTATTAACATGGGCAGCATGGAACACTAGTATGAAGAAATTGTAATGGCCCAAGACATTCTAAATCTAGATGTACAAGCTGGATTTAGAAAAGGCAGAGGAACCAGAGATCAAGTTGCCAAGCATCCTTTGGATCATAGAAAAAGCAAGAGAATTCCAGAAAAACATCTGCTTCATTGACTACGTTAAAGCCTTGTACTGTGTGGATCACAACAAACTGTGGAAAATTCTTCATGAGAAGGGGATACCAGACCACCTGACCGGCCTCCAATGAAATTTATATGCAGGTCAAGAAGCAACAGTTAGAACCAACATGGAACAACAAACTGGTTCCAAATTGGGAAAGGAGTATGACAAGGCTGTATATTATCACCCTGTTTATTTAACTGATATGCAGAGGACATCATACGAAATGCCAGGCTGGATGAAGCACAAGCTGGAATCAAGATTGCTGGGAGAAATATCAATAACCTCATTTGCAGATGACACCACCCTTATGGCAGAAAGCGATGAAGAACTAAACAGCCTTTTGATGAAGGTCAAAGAAGAGAGTGAAAAAGCTGACTTAAAACTCAACATTCAGAAAACTAATCATGGCATCCGGTCCCATCACTTCATGGCAAATAGAAGGGGAAACAATGGAAACAGTGACAGACTTATTTTCTTGGGCTTTAAAATCACTGTGGACAGTGACTGCAGCTATGAAATTAAAAGGTGCTTGCTCCTTGGAAGATAGGCTATGACCAACCTAGACAGCATATTAAAAACAGAAATTACTTTCTTGACAAAGGTCCGTCTAGTCAAAGCTATGATTTTTCCAGTGTGTGGATGTGAGAACTGGACAATAAAAAAGGCTGAATGCCAAAGAACTGATGCTTTTGAACTGTGGTGCTGGAGAAGACTCTTTGAGTGTCCCTTGGACAGCAAGGAGATCAAACCAACCAATCTTAAAGGAAATCAACCCTGAATATTCATTGGAAGGACTGATACTATGACCACCTGATGCAAAGAGCAGACGCATTGGAAAAGACTCTGATGCTGGGAAAGATTGAAGGCAGGAGAAGGGGATGACAGAGGATGAGATGGTTGGATGTCATCACCGACTCAATGGACATGAGTTTGAGCAAGCTCTGGGAGATGCTTAAGGACAGGGAAGCCTGACGTGCTGTAGTCCATGGGGTTGCAAAGAATCAGACACACGACTGAACAAAATAAGATATTCTACAGGCTTGAATTAGGGCAGTAACAGTGGGAGTGGAGTGGAGAGGATGAAATTGAAGTATCTAAATGATAAAATAGGCAGGAGTTGGTGACTGCATGTGTGGGAGTAGAAGAAACAAGTTGTTCCAGGTATAGGACTTCATGAAAAAAAAAAATTACAGGAAAAGCAGTGGAACATTGGAGAGGAGTTAAGATTTGAACACATTTGGGGTTCAGATGTCTGTGGGAATATAGATGGAGATGTCCAGTAATTAGATATGAAGATTCAAGGAGTGATAGAGAAAAAAGATTTGCAAGTTGACTTGTAAACATATATACAGTCAACCCTCGGTATCTGCAAGAGATTGGTTCTAGAACCTCCACAGATACCAAAATCAGTGGATGCGCAGTTCAGTCGCTCAGTCGTGTCCGACTCTGCGACCCCACGCATCACAGCACGCCAGGCCTCCCTGTCCATCACAAACTCCCAGATTTGACTCAGATTCGGCCATCAAGTCAGTGATGCCATCCAGCCATCTCATCCTCTGTTGTCCCTTTCTCCTCCTGCCCCCAATCCCTCCCAGCGTCAGAGTCTTTTCCAATGAGTCAACTCTTCGCATGAGGTGGCCAAAGTACTGGAGTTTCAGCTTTAGCATCATTCCCTCCAGAGAAATCCCAGGGGTGATCTTCAGAATGGACTGGTTTAATCTCCTTGCAGTTCAAGGGACTCTCAAGAGTCCTCTCCAACAACACAGTTCAAAAGCATCAATTCTTTGGTGCTCAGCTTTCTTCACAGTCCAACTCACATCCGTACATGACCACTGGAAAAACCATAGCCTTGACTAGACGGACCTTTGTTGGCAAAGTAATGTCTCTNTGTGAGTCTGAGTGAACTCTGGGAGTTGGTGATGGACAGGGAGGCCTGGCGTGCTGTGATTCATGGGGTCGCAAAGAGTCGGACACGACTGAGTGACTGAACTGAACTGAACTCACTTTCTGCCATAAGGGTGGTGTCATCTGCATATCTGAGGTTCTTGATATTTCTCCCGGCAATCTTGATTCCAGCTTGTGCTTCTTCCAGCCCAGCGTTTCTCATGATGTACTCTACATATAGTGGATGCGCAAGGCCCTTATAAAAAGTGAAAGTGAAGTCGCTCAGTTTTATCCAACTCTTTGACCCCATCCTTAGCCTACCAGGGTACTCTGTCCATGGGATTTTCCAGGGAAGAGCACTGGAGTGGGTTGCCATTTCCTTCTCTCCCTTACAAAAAATGATGTATTTATATTACAGTCATTCCGAATCCACTGATGCAAAACCTATGGATATGCAGGGCCAATTGTATTCTCAAGTTAAAGAGGGTGCACTATAGTCTCCCAGGGAAAACATACAGCCATGGTTCTTAGGCCAACACTGGCTACACCACATTATGAGCAGGTAATGGAAGAGAGCTTATAGGATGCACAGAAAATGCATGTGAAAGAGCTCTGTAAACAATCATAGGAAATACACATATTAGCTGATTTAGGCACACTGTAATATCAGGGCTTCCCTGGTAGCTAAGTCGGTAAAGAATCTGCCTGCAGTGCAGAAAACCCAGGTTTGATCCCTGGATCAGGAAGATCCCCTGGAGAAGAAAATGGCAACCCACTCCAGTGTTCTTGCCTGGAGAATCTCATGGACAGAGGAACCTAGTGGGGTCGCAGTCCATGGGGTCTTAAGAGTCAGACACGACTTAGCGGCTACACCACCACTACCACCACTGTAATATCAAAGCAAATCCTGATTTGAGACTCCAGTTTGTATAGAGAAAAACCAAGATTAAGGCACCACCATATGAAATTCATTCCATGACACCCTAAAGCCATCAGAGGATCATGGTAGAAGGTACATGTCATGATGAGTTATCATACAATTTCTCCTCCTTGAGCTTCATCTCAGCAGAGGTCAATCTCTTGGAAAAAGAAATGTACTTCTAGCCTGCTTTCCCAACTCTCCTTTGCAGGGCTCTCATTAAGCCGGTTCCGGAGCGGATGCTGACAAAGTGATAAATGGAAACTTCAGATTATTATCTTCACATAAAAATAACACCCTAAATGGTGATACTGGCCCCAGACTGGCTAATATATGCTTTTAAGATCACAAAAGGGAATCCCCCTGCGAGCCAGTGATTAGGACTCCATNTTCTTTCCCCCTGAGCCAGTGGGAAAGCCCTATTACAGGGTTGATGCCGCTTATATCTTTCTCCCCCATCAGAACGTAGGGAGAAGCCTACAGTTCTGCCTGAGGGCTGGAACGGTAACTGACTGAAGGACAGACGTGCTTGAAAAATTCTCAAAAGAGTCAAATGAGCAGACAAGGGTCATGAGAACGCCACTGTTTCCTTCTGACCTTCAGATGCATGGGTGTCAGGATTTAGTCCATTACCTATGAAGCGGGAATTGGGGCAGTTATTAAGATTCTTCTGTGTTTGCTAATAATTATCACCCGATTCACAGTGTGTCCTGCAGTGCTCCCACTTCCTTTAAATAATTTGTTCTATATTAATTATTGGGGTGATTTTATTTTATAAGGGTGATGACTAAACCCATCGGCAGGTCTAGAACTGCCCTGTTGGCACTTGACTGACAAGGGTTTGGTCTCCCAGTTCAGCCCCATCCATTCAAGAGAGTGCATCATTCTCCCTTGACGTCAGGCGTGGCCAGGGGGCCACCACCTGCCAGGGTCCTGGGGCAGGACCTTGTCACAGCTACTGACTGGGGAAGCTCAGTTCTGCTCCTGGCCACACAGAGCCAGCCAAGCAGCCAGAGAACACCCCCCAGGACTGGAGTCCCACGAAGGAATGGCTTCAAGGCACGTAGTAGGTGACCTTCAAGCTGGAGGCCCTTCCACCAGAGGCTCCCTGAAACTCAGATATTTGGGAAGCTTAGAGCATTCTTTTGGAATTCAGCTCCAAGTTCTTTGTGGAATACAGCAGGTGTTTCTGCCTGGCTTCTTCTTGGTTCCCTTAAGTTCTTTCCTAAAGCTACTCTCTGTTTCTCTGAGTCTATCTTGCAGTGAACTAAGATCATGGTATCTGGTTCCATCACTTCATGGCAAACAGATGGGGAAANAATTCAGCTCCAAGTTCTTTGTGGAATACAGCAGGTGTTTCTGCCTGGCTTCTTCTTGGTTCCCTTAAGTTCTTTCCTAAAGCTACTCTCTGTTTCTCTGAGTCTATCTTGCAGTGAACTAAGATCATGGTATCTGGTTCCATCACTTCATGGCAAACAGATGGGGAAATAGTGAGAGACTTTATTTTGGGGGGCTCCAAAATCACTGCAGATGGTGACTTCAGCCATGAAATTAAAAGAGCATTGCTCCTTGGAAGAAAAGCTATGACCAACTTAGACAGCATGTTATAAAGCAAAGTCATTACTTTGCCAACAAAGGTCCGTCTACTCAAAGCTATGGTTTTTCCAGTAGTCATGTACGGATGTGAGAGTTGGACCATAAAGAGAGCTGAGTGCCAAGGAACTGTGCTTTTGAACTGTGGTGTTGAAGAAGACTCTTGAGAATCCCTTGGACTGCAAGGAGATCCAACCAGTCCATCCTAAAGGAAATGAGTCCTCAATATTCATTGGAAGGACTGATACTATAGCTGAAACTCCAATATTTTGGCCACTTGATGCTGGGAAAGCTTGAAGGCAGGAGGAGAAGGGGATGACAGAGGATGAGATGGTTGGATGGCATCACTGACTCAATGGACATGAGTTTAAGCAAGCTCCAGGAGTTGGTGATGGACAGGAAAGCCTGGCATGCTGCAGTCCATGGAGTTACAAAGAGTCAGACATGACTGAGCCACTGAACTGATCTTGCAGTAACTGTATTTCCCTTCTCCCCCGACTCCACCAGAGTTTCTGCATTTTTATTCCAATCTTATTCTCAACCTCTACTTGAAGCCCACAAAGTTTAAGATCATTGGGGACTTCCCTGGTAGTCCAGGGGCCAAGAAGATCCCATGCTCCCAAGGCAGGGGCCCTGGGTTAGATCCCTCGTGAAGGAATTAGATCCCACATGCTGCAAGTAAAGATCACACAGGTCACAATGATGATCAGAGATCCCGCTGCCAAAACTAAGAACCAACATGACCAGATAAGTAAAAGTAAATATCAAAAAATATATCATTGGCTTCACAATTGTGGTGGGCGAGGAAAATGTGTGATGGATTGTTTATTCCCATATGAAATAGATTTCAATATACAGTCCTCCCCACCCAGACTTCGCAGAAGCTTCCTGATTCCTCTGCCTCACCCAAACCCACAGCCCTCCTCTGCAGGCCAGCCTTCCCAGGGAGAATTTTTCTGGATCTCACCTCCCTCCCAGCCCAGGCGATAAAGAGGGGCTGGGCTGTTGTAGGTTTTGCGGCGCTGAAGCGGAGTCGTGTGGCCTTTAGGTAAGGTTGGAGGGTTGGGAGGCTCGTGGAGCCGCGCTCCCAGCCCGGCGCTGAGACACTTGACCCGCTGCTCTAGCAGCTGGGCCGCGGGACTGAGGGCTTTGGAGGGTCCGAGCTGGCGCGCTTACCCCGCGCGGGCCTGCGCGCTGGGGGACGGCGAGCTCCGGCGCCCTTCCCTCCGCCCGCGTCCCGCAGCATCCCGACGCCGGGAGTTTCCGGCGCGCCTTTAAGCTTCCCGGCTTCTTTTAAGCTTCCCGGCTTCTTTTGTATACAGCGAGAAGGGAGCTGACGCATTCCCGGTTCCGTGCTCCCCCGCCACCCACCCTGTATTCGGCCGCTCCCCGCCCCCGGAACTACCTTCCGAACCTCGATTCTGAAAAGAAGCTCTTGCAATTTAGGGAAAACAGATCGCACCTTGAAAGGAGGTTATAACCACATCCCTGAGTGTCGACATTCTTCTCTTCCCCTGGAGGTCTAAATTTTGAAATTTTCAAAAGCAAGGTGGGGTCGTAACTTAGACATTTCAAGTACGATGTTGGTTTTCTTGGGCCGGCCTGGGCCGCACCCTTCTTGGAGTCTGACGGCTGACTTTTAAGGAGACGTTAAGTAGTGATTTTTCTCCATGGATCCTGGAAGGGTACCAAGTAACGTTCTATTTCTCCTCTGACGCATGTGAGTTCTCCCCTTTAGCTCGCTTCCCACACGAAAAAGAGATGGGGTTGGTGACTCACCCTGGCAGTAGTTGGGTGACTTGTTTGAAATTGCAGTGTGGCCCGTTGCCACCTTGTGAAGACTGTGATGCAGGAGGCTTCCTCCGGTTTTGCTTTTGACCAGTGCTTTCCTTTTTTTCCTTCCTGTAATGCCTTATGTCCACTTTGAAAGTGCCTCTTGCTGTGGCCAGCTGATTCTTTTAAAAATCCTCCTCTTGGCCAACTTTTAAAAGATACCAGGGGGCCCCAGCGGAGACCTGCCTGCCACTCTCAACTGCATTAACTCTGTGCTGTGTTTAGTTCCTCGGTCATGTCCAACTCTTTGCGACTCCATGGACTGCAGCCCTCCAGGCTCCTCTGTCCATGGGGATTCTCCAAGCAAGAATACTGGAGTGGGTTGCTATGCCCTCCTCCAGAGAATCTTCCCAACCCAGGGATCGAACCCAGGTCAGACGCATTGCCGGGGGGATTCTTTATGGACTGAAAGGGACGTTCTTTATGGACCACCAGGGAAGCCTGCATTAACTCTGTTTCATTCTAAACAGATCAGCCCATAAATTTTAGAAAGCTAAAGATGTAGCCCACACCATATCAAAGTAGCTTGTGATTGACAGACATTTCTCAAAAAGGAGGAGACCTCAAATACAGGTGAGATAATCCAAAGATTACTTTGTTTAATTGTGAGAATCACAGATCAGAGAAACAGCTCTTCCCTACCTCTTTGCTCTGCCTTATCTAGTTTCATCTGTGGTGGCTTTGGAATCCACCTAAAATCCACCTAGGATACCTAGAATTTGACACTTGGTTTGCTTGCAGAGAAATGATGAAGTTCATGTGTCATGGCATAGTGATCAAGGGCCTGAACATGGCCACAGACCAGGGTTTGACTCTCGACTCTACTTTTTTGCTGGCTGGGTAATGGTGAGCATGCTATTTAACCTCATTTTCTTATGGGTAAAATGAGTGTATGCTTAGTTTCTTCAGTCGTGTCTGACTGTTTGTGACCCTGTGGACCGTAGCCCACCAGGCTCCTCTGTCCATGGGATTCTCCAGGCAAGAATACAGGAGTGGGTTGCCATTTCCTACTCCAGGGAATCTTCTGACCCAAGGATTGACCCCGAGTCTCTTAGGTCTCCTGCACTGGCAGGTGGATTCTTTACCAGCAGCGCCACCAGGGTGTTGTAAGAACTAAATTAGATAATTTGTGGCACCTGATGAGTGGAAAACAAATGTGGCTGTTAATAGTTCATATCCCCATTTTCCTTGCTGAGGGTAGCTTATTCCCAGTTCTCCAGAGAAGGCACACACAGTTCAGAATGTTGATCAAAGGAATTGCCTGACTGTGGACCAAATGTATGAAACTGTGGCTTCTGTATTTTCAAACAGGGAACTGTAAGGAAAACACCCCAGTATGCTGAGTCGCTTGTAAGATAAAATTCCAAATAAAAATGGATATTAGAGTGAGGCAAGCAGCTGTCTAGTGGAATTCAGCTTAGAGAGCTGCAGGTACAAGTTCTTGAAATGCATTAAAAATTCTGGGCCAACCAGACTGCCATAAACAAAACCTAGCCCAGAGGTGCTTGAGGCTTTCCAAAACAGGATGTGTTATTATGTCTCATATTTTTTGTGAAATATCTTCATAACTGGCTCTTACATGTACTACCTCAAAGGGCAGGGCTATGAGGCGGCCTCTTTAAATGAGGGCCCTCTTTGAAGAACTAGAGACTAGAGTTCCTGGAAGAAATGGCAGGACTGGCCCTTCCTTTTGAGGAAGCAGCACATTTGTGGGTTTAGAGAGTTCTGAGATGATTATCTCTGGAGAGCTCAAGAGTAGCTGGGAGGGGCTGTTCATTATGATGGTGGCTTTCTGTCTGTCTCTACTTGCTGATGTAATTACTTTTCTGAGCTGAGTGATCTCTGTGTAGGTGACTCAACTTGCCTGGCTGTGTCCAAGGTGGTAAAAGAGGCAAAGCCCCGAGTCCCCAACACTGCGAGCCTCCAGGTAGTGTTACTTTGAGCTACTTGTGAGCTGCTGTGGTCTGTTCAGTCGTGTCCGACTCTTGACTTCCTCACAGACTTCAAACCACCAGGCTCCTCTGTCCATGGACTTTTCCAGCCCAGAGCCCTGGAGCGGGTTGCCATTTTCTGCTTCAGGGGATCTTCCCACCCCAGGGATTGAACCCACATCTCTTGCGTCGCCCACATTGGCCAAGTGGATTCCTTACCGCTACGTCACCACTGGCCCCTGGTAAACAGAAGCAAGATCCACCCAGTGTGGCTTTGCAACTAACCTGTTGCCTTGGGACAGGTACTTTCATCTCCCGGGGCCTCCATTCATTTCCGTAAAATAGGAACATTGGGTTTGGTTTTTGAAAATACCTTTAGCCTTAAAGATCATCAGCCTCTAAGGCTCCTAGGAACACTAAGTGTGCCCCTGGACGTCTGTGAATCTTGTGGCAGCATTGCCCATGTGTAGTCTCTTCTCTGGTTGCCTCTGTTCAACCAGTTTATTTCAGAAGCTGAGTTCACAAGAAGTTTCCCCGCCAGAGAGTTTAACTATGGTTAAGAAGCAGGCCTGGGTTTAAACACTGTTCTGCCATGTACCAGTTCTGAGGTTGGTGTATTCATTTTCTATTACTGTGGAAACAAACTACCACAAAGTTAGTGGCTTAACACAACACAAATGTATTAGTCTTACAGTTCCATCCGTCAGAAGTCTGACCTGGGCCTCCCTGGGTTCAAATCAAGGTGTCAGCAGGGTTGGGTTCCTTTCTGAGGGCACTGTGTGAGGGAACCTGTCCCCTTGATCATTCAAGCTGTTGGCATGGCACAGTCCTTGGGATTGGAGGACTGAGGTGCCATTTCCTGGCTGAGAGTCGGCTGAGGACCATTCTTCACTTCTGGAGGTCACCTGTATGCCTCAGCTGTGACCTCTGTCCTCAAAATCCCCATGGGTAGGCAAAATCCTTCTCACTCTTTGAATCTTCAGTTGTCTGTGTAGTCTCTGATTAGAAATGCTAATTCCTGGGCACCCCCCACCGACATCTCCAGAATCAGAACTTCTAGGGGCAGGGCCCAGCAATCTGTGTTTTAACACCCCTCCAGATGAGTCTGACACCCACTGAAGCTAGAGAACCAGGACTGGCACCCTATTTTATTTTCTACCTAGTCTCTAGCATTAGTTCGTATCCACCTCCACTAGACTGTAAGGTTCTTGAAAATGGGGCTTTACCTGGTTTAGCAATCACTGTACCCCAGTGTCTAGCTCAGCTTACATGGGCTCATAAATGGTCACTGTGGAGATGACTGGGGGTAAGTGTCAGGACCGAACTTACTTTGTAGAGTAAATATACCCACAATGAATTCCTTAAGTTTGTTGGGTCACTGGCATGTCAGATGTTTTATGTTCAAATTTATTTGGATTGTTTAAATAGGTAGATAAATATTTGAGGGTGCTGGCTGGGGTTTTTGGATGGACAACAGCGTGTCTTTGTTTTCCTCTGTAAAATAATGAAATATAGGCTTGCACTGTCCATAAACTGGCTACTCAAAACATTTTCAGGAACTCGGTTAGGGATGCCTGTATTTGTAAATCGCCTTGCTACTGTTAGCTTCCCTTGACATCTCAGGTGGATGGAAATGAATAAATCATGATTGGGTTGGTTTTTATTGTAGAATGAGAATCTCTAGTTTTAACCCTTTGCTGCTTTCTGCTGGCATCTTTTCTGCAACGTCTCTGATCAGTGTTCTTTTCATGTGAACATTTCTAAGTGACGGGGAGTTTTTTATATTTCACCAAGGAAATTGATTTCCATCTGTGCTGACACTTTGTTGAGTGCCTGGCACATGGCAGGGAGGGAGGAGGAAGTGGGGTGATAGCAAACAGTTTCTTAGAAAGCCCAGAATGCCTCCCTTATTGATCCTAACGCTGTCTTTGGAAATTACATGGAATAACCTGCCCCTCTCTTCCTTGGTGGCCCTTACCATGTTTGAAGATAGTTACTGTCTCTCACCATACTTTTCCAAACAGAACAGCCCAAATTTCTCCTACCCATTTCTCCTGGCTTTTACAGCTGTTTATTTTGATGTCTTGATAAACTGGAAGAAATTCAGAAATCTGGCACCTAATCGTAAAAATATTATTTCCAGGTTAGGTCTGAGCCCAGGACAGACCCCAGGATTGTGTGTGCATTTATTTGTTCCTTTAAGTGCCATATGACATTTTAGCCCATATTGAGCTTTAAAACCCTCAAGTCTTAGATTTCATTATTCTATAAAAGCATTATTATCACTTTATGAATTAGAAACTGAAGTAAAGGAGCTTACTGCTTTAAGGTTATATAAATTGACAGCAAAGTGGGATTAGAATATGGGTCTCTTTCAGGACTACTAGAAAATCCTGAAAGCCTCATCCCCCCAACCCCCCACCCCAAATATAGGGNCTCAGTCGTATTCGACTCTTTGTGATCCCATGGACTGTATGTAGCCCGCCAGGCTCCTCTGTCCGTGGGGTTCTCCAGGCAAGAATACTGGAGTGGGCCCTCCTCCAGAGGAATCTTCCCAACCCAGGAATCAAAGCCAGGTCTCCCGCATGGTAGGCGGATTCTTTACTATCCAATCCACCAGGGAACAAGTGAGTATGGCTGAAATAAGCTTCTGCTGGTTGCTGGTTAATTGTCACCCTACATTATGTGGGCAGAAATGGTCACAATTGCGAATTTTCAACAGACATAGGTCTTATTAACAACGAGTAAATAAAAGCAGATGCCAGTTTCTCACCTGTAATACACCCCAGGAAAAAAAAATACAAGACCCCGCATTTCCTGTAGGGCTTCCCTAGTAGCTCAGCTGGTTAAGAATCCACCTGCAATGCAGGAGAGCCTAGTTCGATTTCTGGGTCGGGAAGATCCCCTGGAGGAGGGACAGGTTACCCACTCCAGTATTCTTGAGCTTCCCTGGTGGCTCAGCAGGTAAAGAATCCACCTGCAATGAGGGAGACCTGGGTTTGATCCCTGGAGAAGGGGACAGCCACCCACTGCAGTATTCTGGAGCAATTTTCACTTTCACTTTTTAGTTTCTGTATGTGAGTGTCTCTGATTCAGTCCTGAGGGATATTAAGTTCTGTTGCATGGTAGAGAGTTATATAGTTGTCTTTTGAAAGCCCAGGAGGCTTACCTTTTTTGTGTGTGTCATGGACTCTTCTGGCAGTAGTGAAACTATAGATACCTTCCTAGAAAAATGTTTATAAGTACATACACTGAAAGTACTAGCTGCAAAGGAGATCAATTACATTCAAAAGAAATTATCAAAGTATTAGGAGTTTGTGCTACAATAATATAGCAGTGTAATGCGTGCTACATTGTTAACACATTAAATAGCAAGGTGTAGCACTATTCTTTCAAGTAGTGATAAGCATAAATGTTATTTCAAGAAATCTGTAGCACTATAATGAAATAATGATTGTAACTCTTATTTCCATTAGTAACAAAGTCACAAGTACTGCTGATGCTTCTGGACCTTGTTCACTACTTTCGTAATTGAAAGCAATGCTTAATTCCATTAGAAATCAAGATACTTTCCCCTTATTCAAGGTCACAAACCCCCCGGAATTCTATATATGGACCATCTGGGTTAAGAATGGTGCCGTAGTTACCCTATGACTGGGTAGGTAAGGGTGGGATCTCTTCTTTAGGGAGGTTTTGTTTTTTTTTAATTGTCTCTTTGAACACAAATACCCTGATACGATGCCTTGTGTGTGTGTGTGTGTGTGTGTGTGTGTGTGTGTGTGTTTTCCCTGGTTGTGGGAGAGGGGGCTCCCTCCTCATGAGGCTTCTCGTGGTGGTGGCTTCTCTTGTGGAGCATGGGCTCTGGGGCATGCGGACTTCAGTAGTTGTGGCGCATGGGCTTAAATAGTTGTGGCTCACGGGCTTAGGTGCTCTGCAGCGTGTGGGATCTTCCCAGATCAGGGATCCAATCCGTGTCTCCCACATTGGCAGGTGGATTCTTTACCACTGAGCCACCAGCGAAGCCCTAGGGAGGTTTTTAATGACAGTCTTTGGAGAAGAGAAGAATCCCATATGTGACGTCAGAATTTAGAATGAAGACCTAAAAGAGAAGGCCTGGGCCTGTGGCCAGGGCTTCTGTGCTAGTTTGGAGAGCATTATGCCAGTGATTCTGGATAGTGACCAGCATATAACCTGTGCCTGTACATCTAATTGTACATCTAATTGTTGTGTGCTGTTTCCCTTCGCTATGCTCTGGCATTTTTTAAACTCAGGTTCTTAATATTAATAATTCAGCCTGGTTACAGCTGAACTTAGAGAGTCACAGGTCTGCTTTCTTCAAGATACACTTAGGGTAGTGAACACAGCTCTTGTGCCAACCTGCCCTTCTTGCCCATGGCAGATAGCACTGATTGAGCCTTCCATTGTTTCTCACTAAACCTAGGCTTGTCTTCACATCTTTTCAAACAACAACAGAAGAGAAATAAAGGTCCCCGAGGATAGAGTTCCATTCGGGATGAAGCCTGCTCCCCATCTTGTGCCACCACAATGCCCTGGGGTGTAGGATGGAGGCATTTGTGGCAAAGAACCTGGCTTTCAAATCCAGCGAGATATACCTTACCTGTCTCAGAGAATCTTGGGGAAACCTCAGTTTAATTTTATTAACTTGACCAGTGAGTTCCCTCAAACTTGGTCTCCTAATTCCCCAGGACTCTGTGTGAAGAGCCCAATAGCTCCATTCTGGGAAGGGAGAATTAGGGAGTTTGGGATGGACATGTACACACTGCTATATTCAAATGGATAAACAACAAGAACCTACTGTATAGCACAGGGAACTCTGCTCAGTGTTACGAGGCAGCCTGGATAGAAGGCAGTTTTGGGAGAGAATGGATACGTGTGTGTGTGTGTGTATGACTGAGTCACTCCGCTGTCCACATGAAACTACCACAAAGTTGTTAATCCATTATATTCCAAAATAAAACTAAAAAGTTAAAAAAGTACCACCACCCCCAATCCCTATCCCTACTATGCCAAGGCTGAGAATGATCTCTTCTCATAGTTGGGTTATTTTTCATAGTTGGAAATTAGAAGCCTAATTTCTTCACTGCAAGAGAATGGAGAAGGTTGGTCATAAATTCTATAGTACATATGAGGGATTACATTTTATAGTATAGCTTAACGGCCTTTTGAGATAATTGGAATTTGTAAGCTATGCCAGCCTAACCCCTGGCTTATGTTTTCTTATGGAAAAAATTGTTTTCTGACTACCAAATAACCAAGTTACCCAATACAAAAGAGACTTGTTTTAGAACTTGTTTGTATGCTGGCAATCCCTCACACTTGGTTGGAAGTATTTCTCAAATAATGACATATAACTAGCTTGTAATTAGAAATTAATGGTTGTTAAGCAAAATTGCAGAAATAATAATAGTTTTTTTCAATTGCTTCTCAAACTGTATGTGGTGAAGGACAGGTTTTCTTTGCCTTTGTAAAGTACAATAAAGTGAATTACTAGAAAATGAAATGAAAATTCAGACATACAAAGTATAAGCCCAAATCTTTTATTATTTGATTCAGCAGATGTAAAATTACTTTGTCAAATTTGTATAACAGTTCTAAATGTNGAAAGCCTGATGAGGCCTTCTGCATGCTTCTTGCATCTAAGTGGTGGGTGGGTGGGTTGGAAAAGTCACAGTAGCTCTGTTGGTTCACCTACCATGTGATCCACACTGTGGGCATCATTTTTAAATTGAAAATGGAGGATGTTTTATACTAGGGGGAAGAGTTGTAAGCCTTGAGGTTCAGTTCTCTTTCTTATGCTGAAACAGATTTGCCAGAAGATAGGTGATTGATGACTACTAAAAGGGAAATTTTTGTAATGTGTGGATTTTCCTATTTCTGATTATAAAACCAATGCTTGTCTCTTTATAGAATATTTGGGGAAGTATGGCAAAGTGTAAAGGGTCAGGAAGAGAAATAAAAAGTGAAAGTGAAATCGTTCAATCGTGTGCGACTCTTTGCGACCCCATGGACCGTAGCCTACTGGGCTCCTCCGTCAATGGGGTTTTCCGGGCAAAGGTACTGGACTGGGTTGCCATTTCCTTCATAATCCTGCTTAGTGTTAACTACTGTTAGCATTTTAGAGGCATTTATAAAATGGCTTTAAGACAGTCAGCTATTTTGTCTTTTCTGGTGGCTCAGTGGTAAAGAATCCACCTGCAGTACAGGAGATGCAGGTTCGATCCCCAGAAGGAAATGGCAACCCACTCCAGTATTCTTGCCTGGGAAATCCCATGGACAGAGATGCCTGGGTTGCAAAAAAGACAGACATGACTTAGCTAATAAACAACAACAATGAAGACCTGGACTTCTGATTCAAATACTACAACCTTGGCACCTGCACACTGACCACTTCCTTTTTCTGCCATCTTTGCCCTCTTGCAATCAAGTCATGGAAACATCCACTGTGACTCCCAGCCAGTCCTGTGGACTTAAAGCTCAGTCTTGACACTCCCCATCCAACCCATATGGCTGCGGGCTGCCTTAGGTTTGGGGCCTGCGATCTCCTCTGCTCATCCAGCTTTCTGACCTGATGCTACCTTCTGTATACCCTCTCCACCCTTCTCGGCCCAGTGCCCCCTCCCTGCCCAGCTTCTTCTTCTGGGAACCTCATGACTTCCCATGACTCATGCTGCTTTTTGAGGGCTTCCTTTGGCCAGGCACCATGCTGTGCAGTGTGTGTGCTTATCTCTGCGTGTCCTGGATGCAGAGAGGAGGCCTAGAGGTTGAGTAACACACAGCAAGAAGGAGCAGAGCCAGAAATATCCAAGGCTTTGTTCACCGGTCAATGAGAAAGCCTGTCCCTGAACCAGTTCACTGTGCAGTTTCTGCTGCTTTTGTTAAGAGATAAGCCTGCCTTAGTAACCCTTTCATCAAGGATGGGTTCTCTGCACCACACCCTGTTTATTTGTTTTAATGGTGCTGTTCATGCCAAGGTCCATTTGGAAGAAAGTCTCCTAGAGGTTGTGACCTCCTCCCTCCTCCTCTGGTGGGGCTGCCAGGGGAAGCAGCTATTTCAGAACTTTTAGGAAGAGTCTGACACTCCCTGTCTCCCTCTTTGGGAATCTCTGATGGATGCTGTTCTCTTGCAGCACTTGTTCCCAGCCCCGGGCTTGTGTGAGTGTGTTAAGTTATCCTTTCTACCAAAATGCCCTTGCTTGTAAGGAACCAGGCTGGGAGCTGGGGTGTGCTGGGCCTGGGTCACTGACTAGGGTCCAGGGATAGAGGAACACTATCATTTGTTCATTTTACTCATCTGGCTCCAGGCAGAAAGCATTGCAGGGCATTGGGTGCCAACCAGAGGGGCTGGGACCTCTTCTTCATTTGTTAGGGTATAGAGACCCAGATCTGTTAGGGTGCCTCCCATCTCTCAGGTTCGGGGAANTGGTTAATTGGTAGCAGTTATTAATAAATGACTAATTTATTAATGAATAGTTATGACAAAATTAATCTGCCCTCCTCAAGCTGTTAGGCTTCCCAAATTAACATTCTGGTGGCTTTAATGCCTTCCTAGTTCCAATGTCTGATTATTATTACATAAGGCAGTAACTTGTCCTATTCAACAGTATTTTTAGTACAGTTTTAGAAGCAGCCTCTTAACTGCTTATGATCCAAACAAGGCGAGTCACTGGAACACTTGTTCTGGCCTCTGCCACTTGACCAAAGTTCGTTAAAATCCAGGCCATCACCTCATCTCTGAAGGGGAGTACAGAGCAGTTATACCTGCAGTTATTAACTTAGGGGTTTTTGCTCTAAGCTGTGAGTGCAGTTGGATAAATTAGTTACATGGCTTACGTAAAAAAAATAGGCATCTGTATTTTTTATCTTTCCAACACAAGAAAAGAAAATGATACCAGGGCAAGCACCAGCCTTCTATTGATATATCTGTGTGTCCCTAGCATCTAGCAGATACTGTAGCTTTTGAAGAGGAAAATCTAACGTCCTAATTCTCTCTCAACACTTTTTTTTCTTCACTTAACATAGTTTATTATATATGCCACTATAAGATACTTGGCATATATACTTCTGGTCTTTATTTTTCCTTGTTGTGCAAAAATTAGGACCACAACTCCATATTCTTTTGGAAAGTTTTTCCTGTGTTACTGAATATCTAATGATTTTTAAAGGAAGTTAAAATATTTTGGAAATAAATTCATCCAGTGACTTTATTTTAAATCTCAATCCACATATAAATATAATAAATAGGTAAATGAAAGATAGTTGTCTGTGAAGGTAACACTGTTAAATTCCTTGGGAATCCTTCCAGAGAAAATTAATGTATTTAGTCCCACACATATGCTTTATACAAGTGGACCACATTCTACATATTGCTCTGCATCTAGGCTTTTTTCTCTTGAGATGTAATTCACATATCTGAGTTCCAAAGTTCATTTTAAAGTGTATAATTCAGTGGTCTTTAGTATATTCACAAGTCTGTATAACTGTCACCACTATGTAGTTTCAGAACATTGTGGTGGTCCCAAAAGGAAGCCCCTTACCTATTAGCAGTCGCTGTCCATTCCTCCTCCCCACACCCCCTGGCAGCTGCTAATCTACTTTCTAGCTCCATGGATTTGCTTGTTCTGGATATTAACTGAAACATAAAATGTTGTGGTCCTCTGCAGCTGGCTCCTATCACTGAGCATGAGGTTCTTAAGATTCACCCATGTTATTGGATATATCACAGTACCTTATTCCTTTTTATGGCCAAGTAATATTCCGCTAGGTGGAAATAACACATTTTGTTTATTCGTTCATCAGTTAATGGACATCTGGATTTGTTTCCACTTTTTAGCTGTTTTGAATAATGCTGCTATGAACATTGGTATATAAGCTTTTGTGTGAACATAGTTTTCCGTTCTCTTGGGTGATGTATTTACCTAGAAGTAGAAGTACTAGGTCATATGGAAACTATTTTTAACCTTTTGAGAAAATACTAGACTTTTCCGAGATATCTGCACCATTTTACCTTTCCACAAGCAATATATGAGGGTTCTAATATTCCATGACACTAATTATTTTCCAGTTTCTTGATTACAGCCACCCTATTTGATATGAATTGATATTCATTGTGGTTTTGATTTGTATTTTCTTAATGACTAATGATATTGAGCATCTTTTCATGCACTTATTGGTCATTTGTATATCTTTGAAGTGTCTATATCCTTTGCCCATTTTTTAATTGGGTTGTCTTTTTATTGTTCAGTTGTATTTCACTCTTCTCGGATGTGTGATTTGTAAACATTTTCTTCCTTTTGTGGGTTTTGTATTTTTAATTTTTTAAAGTGTTCTTTATGTGAAGCACTAAAGTTTTTAATTTTGATGAAGTCCAATTTATTTTTTATGCATTTTTTTTAAAGAAACTAAAACTCCTCATGTCAACACACACAGTCCTATGACTTTCCTTATCTGCATGGAGCTTTGTTGTGTGGAACCGCTACCATAATTTATTCACATGATTTTTTTTAATTAACAGACTGTCTTTTAGTTTCTTGCTGCTACAAATAGTAGTGCAGTGACCATTCTTGAGTGTGTATCTTAACCCTTTTTCAAGTCATTCAGAGAGTAAATCCTAGAAGTGGGATTGCCAAATCAAAGAGGGCATGCATTTAAAAGTCTTAGTAAATCTCGAACATTAATATGATCGCCTGTTGCCTCCTATGCACACACAACCGTCCTGGCTCTGCTGAGACTCTGGTTTTATGGAGAAGTTCCATTCAGAGCTAGATCCTGCATCTTTTTAGCCATTTATGAGAATTCAAAGACAAGCAGAGAGCTTTACCTGCTCGATTGCTTACCCTTGTATGTGTGTGGTTCTCCACAGTGCCGCTAAAAGTTTACCGCCAGTGTTGGAAGTTCGAAGATTGCAATTTTGAGTTCATTGCAAGAAGCTTAGACGAGAAGGAGCTCTCCTATCACTGCTGCCAGAAGAACCTGTGTAACAAAAGTGACGGGACGAGCATATCTGANCCACAGTGCCGCTAAAAGTTTACCGCCAGTGTTGGAAGTTCGAAGATTGCAATTTTGAGTTCATTGCAAGAAGCTTAGACGAGAAGGAGCTCTCCTATCACTGCTGCCAGAAGAACCTGTGTAACAAAAGTGACGGGACGAGCATATCTGAGAAGACACCGCTGCTGCTCTTCCTGCTGCTGGTGGCAGTCTGCCGCTTTTATCTCTAAATCTATGCCGGGAGGGCTTCTCCTGAATGTCCTGTTTCTATCTGTTCCTTCCTTCATGTGATGCTGTGTTCCAAAGGCTTTTTCTTTTCCAACTGGATCGTGTTGGGAAAGACTAAAACTAGCTTGAGCAACTTGAATAATAGAGGAACTCAAAAAGACTCTGAAGACCAGTCCTCTTGGCAGAGAAGACCTGTTTGAGTTGAAAAAAGTTAAGAGTGAACCGCGTGTAATTTGAGTGAGATGACATGCTTCTTACTCTGCACTTTGTCAGGCCAGCTTTTCAGGGACAGCTTGAGGAGCTGCTGTGCAATCTTCAGATGTTTCCCTCTGGTTCCTTGGATGTAATTAGTGTGATCAGTACTTTTTTGGGGTAGCCGGGGCAGGGGGCTCCTTTTCAACAGTCTCTCTCACAAGGAATGCTTTATGCTCGCCTTTCATGGCCCCTGTATTGCCAGGTAGGCATGATGCATCTTTCAGATGTGGACTGTCAGTCAGGGACAATGAAATTCTTAAAGCAGAGTAGTGGGA
The DNA here is from genome assembly GCA_006410875.1 of Neotragus pygmaeus. Classification (NCBI taxonomy): domain Eukaryota; kingdom Metazoa; phylum Chordata; class Mammalia; order Artiodactyla; family Bovidae; genus Neotragus; species Neotragus pygmaeus. The sequence goes on from SJYV01038801.1 coordinate 218,789, forward strand.
ATGACTGTTGTGTTCTCAGCTGCCTGGGAAGGAGGTAAGCTTTCCAGATGGCAGGGCATGGAAGCACAAGGTTTATCTTCGAAAAGGTACCAGTGGCTCAAATCTGTTTTCCTCTGTCCCTCAATTTTGTATTGGCTTTGCTGTCTTTCGCTAGAAAAACTCAGTAGCATAAATGAACAGTGTGTTAAAACTGTCCCTTCCACGCACCACCTTTTCTGTTGACAGGGTATGCCGTCTTGGCTTTGTCACAGACAGTTAAAAACTAAATATTTGCATATTCTGTTACATGTGACTTGCAGTTATTAAGTGTGCTTATTTTCACTGTTACTGGTAGGAACACTCTTCATGTGTGCATGTATAATGCGTGAATGGAACAGGAGGGGCCTTTGGGGTTAGGATTTGAAAGTTCAAAATGTCCTCATGAACAGTAACAGGTCTGCAGGGATGTGTTTTACCTGCCAACACACAGCCAGTAGGCGCCTAGCTGAGTCAGCACAGATTGTCTGAAATACATTTGTAAGGGCTATTAGCATCATCACAAATGTTGTGGCTTTCAGAAGCATTATCAGTTTGCTAAAAAGTGCCCACCTTTTCAGGAGGACAAAGTTTTGCCTTTTTCTTGTGGGTACTGGTGAATAAGATTCAGTAGACTTAATGACATTTGTATGCTTACAATCTTGGCTGTATGTAACAGCATAGCCTGACTTTTACTGATAAAGGTGAAATTTCTTGACTTTTTTTTTTTTTAAATCCTTGTTGTTGTGATGTGCTAGACAGACTGAAATGAATCCTGTCTTTTTTCTGAAAATAAAATCTCATCAAATGCACGAGTGTGGTTATTGGCCCAAAAGGATAGCAACATATCAGGATAGCACATCCAATGGTAGCAACTGAAAGAAGAGATCTTAGCACCTGGTTTCTTCTGTGGCTGCTATTACTTGAACATGAACAGATAGAGGGTTCCTCTTCCCAACCTAGCGTTACTTGGGTGCTTTGTGTTCCTTGTTGACTCAGTGTTTTTCCTTACATCATCTTTAATATTCTTTTCAAAGACAGAGTGCAACTCGGGGTGACTCCTTCCTCAATAGGACTTCTGCCTGAGGAAGTACTGACCATTCCATAGCAAAGCGGCTCATCTCATATAGTGCCTTTTAGTTTTAAGAAACAAGAACTAACTTTGACTGACTTAGGCAGGAAATGAATTTTTGGAAACTTTGAAGAGGAATTCAACCAGACTGAAAAAAGCCAGGAATTGGGGGAATTCCCTGGTGGCCTAGTGGTTAGGATTCGGCACTTTAACTGTCGTGGCCCAAGTTCAGTCCCAGGTTGGGGAACTGAGACCCTGCACACTCCACAGTGTGGCCAAAAAAAATTTTTTTTTAATTAAGAAAAAAGCCAGGAGTTGGGAAGTTGCAGAATTCTCTTTCTAGATTCAGATGCCAAGGTGAGACTGTCTGCTTGCTCTCCTGGGTCTTGTGCCCACTTTGGGGCCACAGTGCATTGCATTGAGAAGGGGCTCCTTCTCTAAAGCAGAATCTGCTGAAAGGGAGCTCGGGAGAGCGCTGCTGGGAGTCAGAATCAGCAGGGGTTGTAGAAATAGTCTTAAAGTTTCGAGGTTTCTTTCTGCCGAAAGCAACTATCATGCCGTAGGCTAAGGGTTGGATTTCTGGACCCAAAGGTGAGAATATAGGGACTTCCCTGGCGGTCCAGTGGTTAAGACTCTACACTTTCAATGCAGGTTCCATCCCTGTTCATGGAACTGAGTTCCCACGTGCTAGTGTTGCAGCACCCCACCCCTCGCCAACAGGCAGTACTACAAAGGCCAGATGAGTTGGAAAGTCACGAGTCTTGGGTTCATTATTGGGTGGTGATAACCCCACTGGGGGCTTCCCTTGTGGCTCAGATGGTAAAGAATCTGTCGGCAATGCAGGAGACCCGGGTTCGATCCCTGGTTCAGGAAGATCCCCTGGAGAAGACTGACTGTGGAGAAGGGAGCTTCCTTTCCGTGATCAGCTTCCCTGGGGCTGCCGCTCTTCCCACCCTTGCTGTTATGGGCCATATACAGATTAGTCAACCCCAGCACGCTGACTCTATGTGAGCACTGTTGGCTTGTTACAGTGCTGTGATCAGAACTCAGCATAATGCATAAACTCTACTAGGGTAGATAAATGGGACCTGGCTGTACATTTTTGAACAGGGAGCATAATCGGTCACAATTTGAGGGCTTACTGTGTGCCAGACACCAGTCTAGGCACTGTATGTATATGAGTTCATTTTTCTCAGTAACCATGCATAGTACTGGGGCTTCCTGGGTGGCGCTAGTGGTAAAGAACCTGCCTGCCAGTGCAGGAGATGCAAGACGCAGGTTCTACCCCTGGGTCGGGAAGATCCCCCGGAGGAGGAGAGCATGGCCGCACACTCCAGTATTCCTGCCTGGAGAATCCCGTGGACAGAGGAGCCTGGTGAACTACAGTCCATAGGATCACAAAGAGTCGGACAGGACTGAAGCAACTTGGCACAGCACGTGCATAGTATTGTCTGTACCCAAACCCATCAGAGTGTTTGTGAACTACAGAGTGTCCATTTCACCGAGTGGGGCAGTGGGGCCCAGGGCACTCAGCCTGGAGGTGGGCAGCCACCGGCAGTTGGTTCAGCTGCTCAGTGATGTCTGGGCTGGGATATTTGTGCTAATTTTGGTCTTTCCCTCCTGATCATAAAATGACTGCAGATGTTCCAGCTTTGCATCTGGGTTCAAGGCAGGAAGACAAGATGAGGAGAACGTTTCAGTTGTTTCTGTCCCTCTTACTGGGAAAGTAAAACCCTTCTCAGAAAGCTCTCAGGTATGTGTCTGACTGGATCTGTGTCTCATGGCTGTCCCTAGCTTCAAGGAGGCTGGCAGAATTTCCAGTCTTTGTAGGGGATGGCAGCAACGGAAAGGGTTAAAAACAGTCATCGAGAATAGCCAGCCAATAGCATTTACCACCCCAGCTGCCACACTGAACAGGCTGTTGATTTCTTCCCCTTACCTGGACCCCCAAAATTACCCTGGTCTCTGCATCTTCTAAACCTAAATCTTAAGCTTTTAATTCCATGAGCTAGCTCACATCCCTCTGTATAAATCCTTAATATCAACCTCTGTTGCTTGTGAACAGAAAATTCTGACGACCTACCCTAAAACTGTAACCATCAGTGTAACGTGAAAACACACTAAGTGGACAGCAAGTGTTAGTGACAGTTATTTCACCCAAGGTTTCACCACTAGTTCATGCTGGTTGATGGGACTCAGACTTGGGTCTCATCTTCCAAGCCCCTGCATTCTCCATGCCAGCCAATCTACCTCCCAGGGTTTGGTTTATTAAAAATTGTACTAACGCTTAGAATGCAGAGGAACATATCCAATCAAGAGAAACAAGAAAAATGGCTAGGCTGCTGTTTTAAGAAACTTTCTTGAAATAGTGGGTGTTGGGAAGGGAGGTGGGAATGCCTGTGCCCCACCCCCGAGGTTCAGACCAACACAATGGTTAATTCAAATAAGTAATAAAGAAAAGACTGTTCCATGGTTCCCAGAATAGCCGGGCCCTTGAACTATGGTACAAACAACTTCCAATTAGAGCCAGCCCGCGGCCAAGAAGAGGATGGGAAGCCAGAGGCCAGGAAAGTGGCCCTGCCTGAGGGCTGAGGCAACTTCTGGGAAGCTGTCGGAGGGAGTGGGCCCTGGAGTCAGCCTGCCTGTGTGGAACACCAGCTCTGATGCCAACCAGCCACAGGACCTCAGGTAAGTAACTGAACCTTGTGTGCCTCAGTTTCCACATCTGGAAAATGGGGATAATGACACCTACTTCTAGGGGTTGTTAGATGAAGTGAGTGATGACAAGTACCTGGTACACAGTAGCCTCTATTTATATGTTTACTACCAAAGGGACGACTTCCCTGTAGCTCAAACAGTAAAGAATCTTGCCTGTGATGCAAGACACCAGGGTTTGATCCCTGGGTTGGGAAGTTCCTTTGGAGAAGGGAATGGCAATCCACTCCAGTATTCTTGCCTGGAAAATTCCATGGACAGAGAAGCCTGACGGGCTTGGAGGCAGAGGGGGGAGTCCGTGGGGTCACAAAGAGTCAGACACTACTGAGCAACTAAGACACCATAAGGACAGAGTAAAGGGACAAAGTAGATGACTAAATAGTTAACTCCATGGAAGACTCCAGTAAGTTAATGATCACTCAGGAAAGCAGGCTTGCTTAGCAAAGAAAGCAAGCAGGCTTTGCCTAGCAACAAAACCACACAGACCTGCTTGGCAACAAAACTGTGCCTCAGAAGCATGAGACATGCCCCCAAACAATAAAATGATGATGGAATAAGACCTGTATCATACCCATCAAAATCAAGTTAATGATTCTAGAGGAGGGGCTTTTTCTGCATGTACTAAGAGCAGAAATATAGAGGAAAGTTGGGGGCTTCCTTGGTGGTCCGGTGGCTAAGACTGCATTCCCAATGCAGGGGGCCTGGGTTCAATCCCTGGTCAGGGAACTAGATCCCACATGCCACAACTAAGAGGTCATAGGCTGCAACTAAAGATACTACATGCTACAACTAAGACCCAATGTGGCCAAAATGGGGGGAAAAAAAAAAATATATATATATACACACACACATATATAGGAGAAAGGTGACATTTTACTGAAACTTGACATGATTTACCATATTTTAGTATATGGTACCACCTGTTTCTCATTTCTGTAGTGCCACTGGGCTTCTCTGGTGGCTCAGATGGTAAAGAATCCGCCTGCAATGCAGGAGACCTGGGTTCAATCCCTGGTTTGGGAAGATCCCCTAGAAGGGCATGACAATCCCTTCCAGTATTCTCCATGCCTGGAGCATCCCATGGACAGAAGAGCCTGGCAGGCTACAGTCCATGGTGTCACAAAGAGTTGGACACCAGTGAGCAACTGAAAAACGACAACAGTTCCAGTTTGACTATGTAGAGAAAGAAAACTCCCCCGCTCAGTGTAGAGGAGGAGCTGATGGACGCTTGATGTCCACTCAAGAATGAGGAACAATGTGGTCTTCGCCCCCCACCTCTTCCTTTGATTAAAGAACTGTAGCCCACTCAGTCCCACTCAGGGTGGCACTCCCTTTCCTGCCCACTTGGATTTCTCAGAAGTTTCAATAACTAAAAAGACGAGAGTCCCTTGGACTACAAGGAGATCAGTCGTGAATATTCATTGGAAGGACTGATGTTGAAGGTGAAACTCCAATACTTTGGCCACCTGATGTGAAGAACTGACTCACTTGAAAAGACCGTGATGCTGGGAAAGATTGAAGGCAGGAGGAGAAGGGGATGACAGAGGATGAGATGGTTGGATGGCATCACTGACTCAATGGACATGAGTTTGAATAAACTCTGGAGTTGATGATGGACAGGGAGGCCTGGTGTGCTGCAGTCCATGGGATGCAAAGAGCTCGACATGACTGAGTGACTGAACTGAACTGAATCTATCACTCTGCCTCTCACTGAATTATTTCTGGACGAAGATGGGAGAACCTTCAGCACTACGTCCTGAAATGCATTCTGTGGTTCCCCTATCAGTGTCTTCAGCAGAACAAGGAATCAGCTTCTAGGGTGTAGGGCTTTTCAACCTGGCTGCTGCTGCTGCTTAGTCACTCAGTCATGTCCAACTCTTTGCAACCCCATGGGCTGTAGCCTGCCAGGCTCCTCTGTCCATGGGATTCTCCAGGCAAGAATACTGGCGTGGGTTGCCATGCCCTCCTCCAGGGGATCTTCTGAACCCAGGGATCGAACCCAGTTCTCCCACATTGCAGGCAGATTCTTTACCATCTAAGCCACCAGGGAAACCCGCAATCTGGAGGGGGTCTGATTTTCAAGGAGGGACCCCTCCCGATCCATTTTTCTCATCAATTTACCAGGACCTCATGATGAATAAAGGAATCCACGAAGTGAAAACTGATCAGTCACACCTCATTGAGCACCAGAGATGTGTCCCAGGTACTGCTTATCAAGCAGATACTGTCTTCACTTTACAGGTCAGAAGACGGTGGGTCAGGGAGCTAGCATGATTTTCTCGGAGTCACAAAGAGTCCTGATTCAAGCACTGACTCTTGTCTCAGTCTGTTAAAGCAGCTATATAAAAAATGCCATAGGCTGCGTGGCATAAACAACAAACATTTCTATCTCACAGTTCTGGGGGCTGGGAAGTCCCAGATAACAGCTCCAGTGTACTTGGTGTCTGGTGAGACGCCACATCCTGGTTCACTGGCAGTGGTCTTCTGTGTCCTCACATGGTGGAAGGGCAAGAGAGCTCTTTTATTCTCAGGGCACTCATCCCATGTATGAGAGCTGTGTCTTCAGGACATAACCACTTCCTACTACCTTGCCAATGGGAGTCAGGATTTCATATGAATTTGCTGCTGCTGCTAAGACGCTTCACTCGTGTCTGACTCTGTGCAATCCCATAGACGGCAGCCCACCAGGCTCCCCCATCCCTGGGATTCTCCAGGCAAGAGTACTGGAGTGGGTTGCCATTGCCTTTTCCATTGTAAGAATTTGGGTGGACACAAACATTCTCTCCATAACAACTCTGTTATATTCCAAGCCACTGTATTTCCCTAAAAGCCATCCACAGCCAAGGCAAGCATGGAAAATCCTGAGGTACCCCTGAAGAGGCAGAGACCCTAGAGAAGGTGTGCTGGCCAGCAGTATATCTAGATGCAGAACTAGAGGGATGGAGGGAAAGGGTACTCCCAGGGGAAGACTTCTGTACCATCTTCAGCAGTCCCACGACTGAGGGATCCAGGCAGACAGCACCCCAGGCCTGCCAGGCTGGAGAGGTATGTGGCAATGGAAATTTTACAAACTCCAACTGCAACGAGGCAAACTAGGTATATAGAGTTTAAATCAGTGTTGGGAGGAACTTCCATCTTGATGTCTTATGAAGAGTGACAGTCCTGGCCCCTCTCCTCTCGAGTGGAGAAAGGACAGCCCTGCTTAGAGAGTTCAGAGAAAGGATCGGGTTGGTTCTTGGCAGTCTCTTCACTGTGCCCATGAAGGCCCTTTCTCTGCACACAAAGCCTGTGGTTTTCCCACAGGGCCTTGTGGTGGTGGGTGAGGTCAATTGAGAGGTGCAGTATCAGTAAGCCTAGCTGGCTGCCAGACCTCTAACCACATCTTCCAACTGAACTTTATCAGCAAAAAAGGCCTCAACTGTGTCTTGGTTCCAAATGCAAGCAGGGTACAGGGGTGTTAGGAATTGAATCCCTCAAGCCCAATACGATGGCACTAAATGGGGATTTGAGGGGAGAGGCAGATTATACAACAGCTTTGAACTCCAGGAGAGAAAGATTCTGTTTAAAATGAACATAAGCCTGCTTTATCTTTTCTTTCGCAACTTGAATTTCCTGGACCTTTATTTGCAGAAATAATCTGTAGGCGTTTTTCTTAACCACCACGGTTTATTATGGCTCCATTTGGACTTCACCTCCAAACTCAGGTTTATCTCATTGTGGCAACTGAGTTTTCTTGCGGTGTGCTTGTTACAGGAAACAACCTCTTTATAAACCCATTGTCTAACACAATAGTGTTATGATTAAGCCATCCAGTGTCAAATCTTTAGATTATCTTGGAGCTAAGCAAAAACATCTGGAAGCTTTCTCTCTTTGAAAGGAGAAATACACATAAAAACATTGATTATATTACATCATTTAATAAAACTTAATGCAAAGTCTCTTTCCATTCTAAGGATCTTCAACATGTAACAACAAGAGCTAATATAGGTACTATGCCCAGGTACTTAGATTGTCTCATTTAATCTTGCCAACCCAAGCAAGTAGGTACCATTACTATTCCCACTGTATGGATGAAAAACTAAGATTCAGAAAGGTTCACCCACACAGCCAAATGCACAGTGGATTCATAGCTTGGTCCCAAGTCTGAGTCTCAGACCCTGGTTCTTACCATTCCTACGGTTCTGTAGAGGTGGGAAAAAAACCTCCTCTGCTACTTTAGGTTCAGTAGCTGGGTCATGAGAATCAAAGCAGCAAAAGACAGATTAACAGGAGAAAAGATTTATTATGCATGCACATGTGGGCCTCACACAACAGTAGTGAAAACCCAAAGAAGCGTTTAGGCTTGAGAGCTCCTAAACCATTTCAACAAAGGGTGATAAACTGTAAACAGGACAAAGGGAAAAAGGCTTGGGTTTCCAGGAATTTTCATTTCTAGGTAAATTGTGGGAAGGTATATATTGGATTGGACAAAGAGTTGACTCAAGCTTTTTAGTAAGATCTTACAGGACTTTTTGGCCAAGCCAATAAATGGGGGAAACTTATGGAAGATAAAGTTTGGTAAGGCTCTGTTATGCAGACTCAAGTTAGGGCCATTTCCAGTGATGAGCTGTCTCCTTATTCTGGCGTGGGAGAGGGGGTTGGAGACACCTCCACAAAGGGAAATTTATTTTATCCTTACAAAGGAAATTCTGTAATCTTTAAAAGGGGAAATTTATGCCCTGCTTTTAGGCAGAAAAGGAGAGGATAGAGTAACTCCTGTGTCTGCTTTTTCTCAATTAACTTCAACTTAAAAGAATTCTTGTGCCAAAGTGGTGTATTTTATGGTGGTATATTCTGATCTCCTTCAGGTCCCACAATACATAACACTGTTTTTAAAGTGCCCAAATATTTATTGAGTCCTATCATATGCCCTGGTGGCTCCGTTGGTAAAGAATCTGCCTGCAATGCAGGGGATCTGGGTTTGATCCCTGTGTTGGGTAGATCCCCTGGAGAAGGAGATGGCAACCCACTCTAGTACTCTTGCCTGGAAAATCCCATGGACAGAGGAGCCTGGAGAGCTACAGTCCATGGAGTCACAAAAATCGGACACAACTTGGTGATGAAACCACTCCACCACCACCATTATATGCCCAGCATTATAAGATCCTTGGGCCAGATCCTCGCCCTCAAGAAGCTTACAGGTGAGTATGGAAAAAAAAGCTTACTAGTTTCAGACAAGCCTCTCAATGGGAACTGCTCTTATATTTGGACAGAATACATACGTTTACAAGTTCTTCACACACACTATTGTCTTCCATGTGATCATCAGAAACAACCCTGTGAGGCCACCTGTTTCTTTTATTTTGCAGAAAACCATCTTAGAAGTCAAGCAACATGCCAGTCCAGGACATGTGACTCTGCTTTGCGGCTACACACACATATATGCACACGGTATTTGCTATTTGCACACGGCCTGGATCTGACTCAAGATCTTAACTGACCAACAGACTAAACTGGCCCCCACCCATCTTTGTTCCTTCACCTCGGTATCATTAGGCAGAGGTTTTTCTGTCTATGACTAATACAGGCTATTAAATGAGCTGGGCATGTCCTTGGGCAGTATATCCAAGTCACCTGAAAAAACAACTGAGCTGTTTGAGGGTTGCTCTGCAGAATTTCCTTTTGGTGGTTTGTTGACTGCCTTTTAGCTCCTGATAAGCAATGTTTGGAAGAAAACTAAACTGCACTTCACTAAAGACACCTCGGTCAGATCTATTACAAATCCATAAGAGGCTCTCTCTTTTTTTTCCCAGAATTGTTCACAACACTGGGAAATTTGGTGAAAACTTGCATTGGTTCTAACAGCTATTTCCATCAACCTGCTTCTTCTGTTATAGAGAATGAAAAGTCAGATACTTGTTTCCCCAGACTTCTCTGCAAGGAGTGGTAAGAGAAGTCTGCTGATGCAGGGGGCAAGTTTCTAGGATTTTTTTTCTCCCTATAAGAGGAGAGGGCTTCCCAGGTGGCACAGTGGGAAAGAATCCACCTGTCAAGGCAAATTCAATCCCTGGGTGGCGGAGATCCCCTGGCTAGGAAATGGCAACCCACTCCAGTATTTTTGCCTGGAAAATTCCGTGGACAGAGGAGTCTGGTGGGCTACAGTCTATGGGGTCGCAAAGAGTCTGACACGATTGAGCACGCCCGCACACACGCAGGCACAGGGAGCAAGAGTCAGGGGTGCAATAACGCGAGTGAGGCTTGTGAAATTCAGTGGTGGTAGCGGGACTCTTGGGGCGGGACCTGGCCGGGGTGGGGAGGACGTGGAGGTGCTGTCGTCGAGGACGGTGGGTGATCGCCCGGTAGGGGACGAGCGGCACAACAGGACGGATCCGCCAGATTCCCCATTCTCTCTACTAAGGGCGCCTTTCTCACTCCAGGGGCCGTCGGCGGGCCACATTCTGGGGCGTGGCCAGCCGGACTTGAAAACCCCGACTGTTTGGGGGCGGGGCCGCTCCCTCGGGGCGTGGCCTGTGGAACCTCGGAATCCCGGCGACTCGGGGCCGGGGCTCGCGTCTCCCGGCACGGGGTTCCTCCCACGCAGCTTCCCATTCAAACGATGCAGAAGGGGCGGCGCGGCTGCCAGAGCCCCACGATGAGCCAGCGGCCGGCTCCGCCCCTCTACTTCCCGTCTCTCTACGACCGCGGCATCTCCTCGTCCCCGCTCAGCGACTTCAACATCTGGAAAAAGCTCTTCGTGCCGCTGAAGGCTGGAGGGGCGCCGGCGGGAGGGCCGCCGGCGGCGGCGGGCCGGCCACTGGCCCAGGCGCCCTCGGCCTCAGCGCCCCCGCCGCCACCCGGCCTGGGCCCCCCTAGTGAGCGCCCTTGTCCCCCGCCCTGGCCCTCCGGCCTGGCTTCCATCCCCTACGAGCCTCTGCGCTTCTTCTACTCTCCACCGCCGGGGCCTGAGGCAGCGGCCTCCCCGCTGGCTGCTGGCCCCACGACCTCCCGGCTAGCCTCTGCCCCCCACCCCGAGGAGCTGTGCGAGCTGGAGATCCGGATTAAGGAGCTGGAGCTGCTCACCATGACTGGGGACGGCTTCGACTCGCAGCGCTGTGCGTGGCCGCGGCGCCTTAGCCGGCCTGGCTCCCTATGAGCCCCTCACCCGCGGGGTGGCCTTTAGGCTCAGACTCCAGTTCCCAGGAGCCCCGGACCCCAAACCAACGCCTCCCCCCACCCCGGAATGCAGACACTTCATTCTGGATTTCAGCCAATTTCTTCCTCCCCCGTAAATCTGGACCCTTTTGCTCAAAGTTCCAACCTCCCTCCGCCCTGAGCCTTTTTGTTACTTTGAACTCTGAGCTCTAAACCTGGAACTCGGTCCATCACAACCCCCAGGTTGAACTTTAAGCCTCCTTCACAGTAGTACAACCACCCTGGGGGTCCACCCCCACAGACAACCCCTGTTTCTAGAGAGCTGGCTCGGTCTTTATCTTACCTTGGGGTCCTCAGTGGAAAGAGGGGAAGTAGGTGAGGGTCATTTGATCTCTAGGGAGAGGTACAAGACCTAGAAGGCTGAGGACGATCACCGAGGGGCTTTAGGATCCTCCATTTCTCAATACTGGAAGGTCACCTCCTGTGATGCCCCTGGCTGCCCTCTCACCGGGGTCCTGGCCTCTGCCATCTGATCTTAGGTCTAAAGTCTTAGACAGACCAGGTGTGCTGATGTGGGCAGGATTCCTCTAGTGTGCAGACTGACTGAGTCCTCCCTGTTCCAGAGTGAAGTTGTTAAATCCAGTTTTACTCCCAGAAGGACCAGATTGCACTGTGGAATATTCAGGAGCCATAGGCTGTTCAACAGACTTTGTCTTTGCCAACACCTGGTCTGGCTAAGGCTAGCACTTGACCACTGGAGGAGGGCAGATGGGTCTAGAAAGACCATCCCCACCATTGTGAAGTAAACTACATGTTTAGGTACATGTGGCTATGGGAACGGTCCCCCAATTCATCAGGCACTCTCTGATGTCCCTTTCCCCTCTGCCTCA
>SJYV01038801.1:231362-260042 GCA_006410875.1 Neotragus pygmaeus
AAAAGCCAAGGGCAACATATATTTTGGTTCTGTTGCCACGTCCCCATTCAGAAAGGCTCTTTGAGGACTGGAACAAGGGGTTGGTTTGGTTTCAAACAGCTTTAGTCCTTAGAAATGTTTTATAATTTTTAAATGCTTTTTGGAGTACAAAACTCTTTGCTAATCTGATGAAAGGCACAGTCCTTCCTAGACATTCATATAGTCAAGTATTTGAGTGCTTATTATGTGTTAGGCACCTTCCTAGGCTCTTGGGATTGGGGGTGGGGATACAGACAGCAAATATTATTAGTAAATCAGAATATGGTATCAGAGGATGACAGGCGACGGGGAAAACAAAAAGTAGGGATGAGGATGGTCAGAGGGTGGGAGGGAAAGCAGGGTTTCTTGAAGAGAGAACAAGTAAACAGTGTTTGATGGAGATTGAGGGCAATAGCCAGGAGATACCCTAGGGGAGCATTTCAGGGTGAAAGACAGGTGCAAAGGCTGAAGGTAGGAGCACGCTGGGAGGCGTGAGGATCAGCAGAGAGCATAGACAGCTGGAGCAGGAGTAAGGGGAGGGAGGAAGGGATGAGGGCAGAGAGGGTCCATTCGCATGGGACCCTACAAACATGATAAGGACCCGGGGATTTTGCTCTGAGTGGGATGGAAAGTAGAGAGTTTTGAGCTGATGAGTAACAGGTTCTGATTTGTGCTATGTTGAGAACAGAGTAAGCAAGGATGAAGAGAGAACGGTTAGGAGGTGGTTGGAATTAATGCAGCTAAGTGAGAAACAGTGGTGCAGTATTCCTCCCCTTTCCCCCTTGCTGGGGCCCCTGCTGCCAGGTACTGCCTCTGCGGTGAGGAGGAGCAAGGACCTAGTGGCACAAGCACACGAAGGATAACATAGCTGATAGGACAAATCTTTGATCTAGAACAAATCTTCCAGGGACTTCCCTGGTGGTTAAGAGTCCATGCTCCCAATGCAGAGGAGATGGGTCTGATCCCTGGTTGGGGAACTAAGATCCTGCATGTCACACAGTGGAGCCTAAAAAACAAAACCTAAATCTTCCATTAAGTATAACGTTTGGGTGCTTAGCTTCTCGACCCCCCTTGTGCCTTCACTATGCCAGCAGCCTAGATCGTAGCTGAAGAATCTGTGAAGTTTGGGCTTCTTTCAGAGGAGAGTGGAAAAGAGTAACTGGTGAGCCAGGCTTCCGTGGTGGCTCAGAGGTAAAGAACCTACCTGCCAATGCAGGGGACATGGGTTTGATTCTTGGGTCGAGAAGATTCCCCTGGAGAAGGAAGTGGCAACCCAGTATTCTCGCCTCGAGAATCCCATGGACAGAGGAGCTTGGCCGGCTATATAGTCCATGGGGTTGCAAAAGAGTTGGATGCAGCTTATCTACTAAACAACAACAGCTGTCTTCAAAGGTGTCTTCAAAGACATGTGAAGTAGGAGGGAGAAGCGGAGGGAGTCTGACAAATAGCGTTGATGGGTCAAGAGGAGCCTGAGCATTTGCAACATGCTGAGGATTTAGCAGCATGATTTCGTATTGGTGATTTTGCAGTTTTGGTTGCGCAAAAGTGGTTGATGCCCGACTGCAGTTATTTGAGAATGGGAGGAGAGGAATTAGAGACAGGAAGTAGATGCCTTTATAGGAAGTTCAGCTTCAGGTAGAGCTGAGGTCCGAGAAGGCGATGGCACCCCACTCCAGTACTCTTGCCTGGAAAATCCCACGGATGGAGGAGCCTGGTGGGCTGAAGTCCATGGGGGTCGTGAAGAGTCGGACACGACTGAGCGACTTCCCTTTCACTTTTCACTTTCATGCATTGGAGAAGGAAATGGCAACCCACTCCAGTGTTCTTGCCTGGAGAATCTCAGGGACTGGGGAGCCTGGTGGGCTGCCATCTGTGGGGTCGCACAGAGTCAGACATAACTGAAGTGACTTAGCAACAAGAGCTGAGATAGAAACAATTGGCAGGGCAAGCAGGGTCAAGATAAGAGTGTTTTAAGAAAGGAGAAATGACCACGCATTTGTCTGATAGAGAATGACCCCGTAGAGGGAGAAAAACTGACAAAGTAGAAGAGGTCTCTGCCTGACGCACAGCAAGACAAGTGTTGAGACACCAGTGTTTGCAGCAAAAAGAGGTGTTACTAGTGAGACAACCGGAGGAGAGGCTGAAAGAACAAGTCATAAGTCTGCCCCCCAAAGGCAAGGGGCTAGAGTATTTATGGGATTACGAATAAAGATGATTCAGGTCAGCTGGAGGCGTGGGGAACGTGGGGATGTGATTGGGAAAAGATTCAGGAATTGTCCTCCTGTGCAGGCATAACTCACCTATGCACCTCTGCACGTTCTGAGCATGGAGGTTTGGGCCCTCTGATGTCAAAAAGTTCCTGAGTGGACCCTGGTGCCGTCCCAATTAGAGGGTCAGTGGTCCCATCCTATCTTAACCCATTCAGATCAAATTAGCCTCCAAGTTTCTGGGCAATAACTCAGGCTAACATCTTACTGTTTAGGCTTCATGCTGCTGGGAGGACATGCAAGTCTTAAACTTGATTAGTGAAGATAGGTGAAATGGATTTAACCTATGGCTTCAGAAGAGGAGGAATTGCTGGAATGGTGTCCTTGAGTGGGTGAGAGGGGTCAGGTCTAGTTTATAGTAGAGGGATTGGCTTTGGATGGAAGCAGAGATGGTTTATTCTTAATGTGCTTAGTTGCTCAATCATGTCCGACTGTTTGCGACTCCATGGACTGTAGCCCACCAGGCGCCTCTGTCCATGGGGATTCCCCAGGCCAAAGTACTGGAATGAGTTGTCATGCCCTCCTCCAGGGGATCTTCCCAACCCAGGGATTGAACCCAGGTCTCCCATATTGCAGGTGGATTCTTTACCACTGAGCCATCAGGGAAGCCCTGGGTTTTCAATAGATTGGCTTTAGATGGAAGTAGAGATGATTTATCCTTAATAGCAGGAGGTTATCACCTGATGATGATGGGGTGGTGGAGCCCCAGAGGCTACATACACTTGCTCCAGAGTTTGTGCCGTGACCACCAGCTTGAGGACACAAATGTGCATATCTGTGAGGCCCAGCTGGAGACTCTGGGCATGGGTACCAGGAGCCAGGCTGAGGCTGGTCAGCCACAGAGCTGCTGCCTGACTGCAGGGGCATTTCAGCCACTGCTGCCCGCAGCCAGGAGTGTGGGCCCAATGTCAGGCCAAAGCCCCCAGGTTCTAAACCTTAGCAATGAATTTCGGTGTTTCCAAAACCCAGTATAGGGTGAGCAAAGTCTGGACAGTCCCCCATAATTCGCAACTGTGGCAGTTCACAACCCCTGGGAGTCCTCCCATCCTGGGCATTCCAGGTCCTGTCTCCCCTCACTAGGAGGAAGCTAGATTCCCATTACCCCAGGCTGGTTTATGCAAGAGAAGCTCCCTTGTTCTAGAAAACTTCAAGCTGGCAAATCCAGTGAGGGGAGCTGGAGACTCTTAATGAGAGTCAGGAAAACTCAGCAGCAAGCTCGCTGCCCGGGGGCCCATTTCCCATTTCTTCCCCAGAGCCTCCCTTGCCCCCCAGCCCCATCCAACCAGACTCATAAAACTGGCCACCGATTAAGTGCATCCTGGGCACAGAGGGAGGCAGTTAACATGAACAGTCTACTTCTTAGTAGTACTGGGACTCCATGCTTTCACCACACGAGGCACGGGTCCAATCCTTGGTCAGGGAACTAAGGTCCAGAAAACCCCGTGGCCTGGCAAAAAATAATAATTCTTACTAGCACCTTGTGATATAGGAACCATTCTTGGCATGTTTTACAAATGAGGGGACAGAGACTCTGAAAGGTATAGTGACTTACACCCTCCTCCACCCCTGGGCACAGGGCTAGGGAATGGCAGAGTGAGAATTGGAAGTCAGGCTTGTCAAGGTTCTCCCAGGCCTTCCTGCAGCGTACATAGCACAGGCATAGGGAAGCCCTAGTGAGTCACCAGAAGGAAACATTAGGTTCAACACCGGGAGGACATAGTTTGGGAGTGGGCTGAGTTGTCTCCCAATGTTGAGAATGAGTTGACACTCTTATGGTATCACAGTCAAGGTCCCAGGAATGCCCACCCTCAGCCCCATCACTTGTCCCTTCATTCCATGGCTTTGGTCACAGGTCCTGTTATCAGGACGGCGGAGGAGGCAGGTCCTGTGATTCTCAGTCCGTCCTGAACAGAATAGAATGGAAGAGGCTGTATACCAAAGAGAAGGATGCTTGGCAATTGGAAACAAGATAAGGGTCCAGGTGAAGCAAACACCATAGGCACGGAATAATAGATATAAGTGCAGTGGCATGCTGGAGCCAGCTGGAACAGATCATGAAAGCCAATGGTTGGATTTTGAGGAATTTCGTAAGCCGGTTGTTAAATACAGCCCTTGTTAAAAATTAACTTGTATCAACTTACAATTAAATAAGATTTAAAATGAAGGTAATAAATATTCAAAATTCAGCACTCCCTAATTATTTGCTCCATTTTACAATTACCCATGCTCTTAAAGTTATTTATGGCTCTTGTGTCTGTATGGTGGAAATACTGTATAACAGTGTACTAATCTTACATTCCTTCTGAGTAATGTCTGTGTTGATGTTTTGAAACTGGCCACAGTGAGAGTACATACACTGTGGAAATTGGCAAATGTACAAATCCAGACTGTTCTTCTCCTCTCTGCCCTTTCCAACCTCCATAAAAAGTTGGTTGTTAAACATTTACTAACACACCACCAGATAAACAGGAAAAATCACTGATAGCTGAGCTAGAAGGAAAGCTGCTTTGGAACATTCAGAGTTGGGCTGAAGGTATGACTGAAGCTCCCTGCTGCTTCTGCCCACTTAGTTACCCACATGGAGGAGGTAGGAAAGAAGAGCCTAGTGATATCTGCTCATGAAGGCAGGATTTTTTTTTTTTTTTTTTTTTTCCCCTGGACTTGCAGGATCTTAGTTCCCCTGAACCAAGGATCCAACCTGTGCCCCCTGCAGTGGAAGCATGGAGTCTCAACCGCTGATGATGCAAGGCCCAGGGAATGTCCTGGACTTCAGCCAATCAGATTAGCAGCTTGTACTCTCAGGGCGTCAGCGTAGAGGGTGAACAGAGGAAACAGCCCATGGGTGGAGGACTGACGTTCATCCTCTCCAGCGGTAACTTGTTTGAGCTAGATGGAACAGCAAATCTGACAGAGGGTGAAACCCAATATTTGCATCATGACTGCTCCATCAACAGATCGTTAGTCCTGAGAGAAGCAGAGATTTCAAGTGTGATGGTAAATCTCCCACCCCCTCAACCAAATAACCTGTGCCCTACGCTATGGCCAAAGGATTCAGGCAGGATCCAGTGGCTGCAGGGGCCTGGCTTCTTGGGGAGGAGGAGGAAGACAGACGTCATCACTGCTTTAAAGTTTCCCTCTCACTGGAGGTGAAGGCTGTACTGGTGCCTTATGCATACTGGCCTTTTCCTTTCAATAACATCTTGAGCCTGTCACCACCCAGATATGTGACCTTGGGAATGTTACTCAACCTCTCTGAGCCTGTCTCATCACCCGGTAGATGGAGACATGTTCTCATGGGTGGGAGAAAACAATCAAGATGATACAGGGGACATTTTTCTCAGATGAGAGTCATAATCACCATAGTCATAGTTTTCCATCCTATTTGGGACTCATCTCTCACTGCTGAGCCCTGAATCTGCAGGGCTTTACAAAAGTGATGGGGGTGAGTATGGCTGGGGGGCAATTTGGGGAAGAGGGTGATTCTTTTCTACGGAGGGCCAACCATGTCTCTCCCAGGCAGCATCACATTTGCCACTTCAGATGAGGTCAAGGATTTGGCCCCTCCATAGGTGGTGCCCCAAAGAGAGAGGGCTTCCATCCCGTCCACAGTCGAGCATCAGCACATCCAAGTTCAGCGACCAGAGGCAAAGTGACTAGAGAGGAATCCAGAAAATGCATCCACGACACCAAGCTGGAAGATCACATGTTCTAGGGGCTCTTCTTGTTGGTGGGGGAAAGAGGCCACTCAAAGGGGCTCACTTAAATAACAAGAGGGGATGATGGGAGGGTTGGTGGCTACAAACAGTAGAAACTAATGCAAGAGAAAGAAACAAAGGGGGCGTCTAGGGCTTTAGGAGGAAAGGAATGTGGCGCTGCCACTGGACACTTGGCTCCAACCACATTTGTTCTTTCCAATCACATTTGTTCCCTGGAGAGGTGGGGTGGCCAGAGTCCTGAGATTGCCGCCCCACCAGAGGCCCTTGGAACAGAGGAGCATTTTTAGACATGTCATATGTCCCCTCATGGGCCTCAGGCCCATTGGCACCAGGGCCTGGAAGCCACAAGGAGCCCAGGCAGCTGGCCCCCGCCTCTTCCTCTCACTCCACACACCTACACACCTCCTGCCTTTCTCCCTAGACTGTTGACTCAGTTCAGGTTCCCCCTAGAGAGTCACGTTGGGTTCCCTCTCACAGGAACCCTTTGCTAGTTTAGTTCCTAAGGGAAGAATGGGAGTGGTTCACCAGCTGGCTTTGGGCTTACATCACAAGTCAGGGGAGAGGAGAGACAGAGCAGCAAAGGCCCTATCCTGTAATCAGGTGATATTCTACTGGAGCCTGGGGGAGGATTTCTGCAGAAGCAGGACTGAACGTTACCTGTTCCAGCCATCATTCCCCAGCACCCCCAGGATTACTCATCTCATCTCTGTGTCTGTCTGAATGCAGTACCCACATTCTATAACTCTGAAAACGGTGCACATAAACTAAACCTGCACGCCTTTACTGGTTTGTTCATTTATCCATTCAATGGTTCTTCCAGTGAAGCAGGTTCTTCACTTCTCTGAGCCCTTTTCCTCATCTGAAAAACACATGGTACTTCCCCTGCCTGGGGCTGCGAATTAACTGAGAGAATGTATAAACTGCTCAGCTCACGACCTGGCACACAGCTGATGCTGACCTTCCTAGGGTTTGCCAGGCAATTTTGCATCGAAGTTTCTGGTCAACAGCACAAAANGAAGGGGACGACAGAGGATGAGATGGCTGGATGGCATCACTGACTCGATGGACGACGTGAGTCTGAGTGAACTCCGGGAGTTGGTGATGGACAGGGAGGCCTGGTGTGCTGTGATTCATGGGGTCACAAAGAGTCGGACACGACTGAGCGACTGAACTGAACTGAACTGGGAATGTGTTTTTTACAAGCAGTCGGAGGGACTTCCCTGGTGCTCTAGTGGTTAAGACTCCAAGCTCCCAATGCAGAGGACCTAGGTTTGATCCCTGGTGGGAACTACACCCAGAACTCCACAACTAAGGAGTTTGCATGCCATAATTAAGACCCGACCCAGGACAGTCAAATAAAGATTTTTTTAAAATAATAAATGAAATAATTAATTAATTTAAAGCAATCAGATGTTTCCCCTACCGAATATAGCCAGTCAAAGGATTGAAGCGGTTCCTGGTGAGGGGAAAACTCTCTAACAAGGAAATTCCAGGAAACACTGAAGAAGGGAGTATTTCACTGAAAATGTTCACGTAGTGGATGGGTCCTCTTACCTGCTGGAATTTCCAGAACACTGGCCATTGTCCTCCAGGATGGAAATGGAAGGGTATACCTCTGGGAAATCTGAACAACCTGAAAGGAAGAAAAGACCAAGGATACTAACATCAGAGGCTTCAAAATGAAATATTCCAACCAGATCACCCTAGTGTGAGGCTCACAGACAACAGGCCACACACACTCACGCACACATACACACTACACACAGAAGAACTTCCAACCAGCTTTTCAGACCCTTATATTTAAAAATTAGCAGACAACGAAGGCTTATGGCACATCTGAGGAAAGCTATGACTTGGAGGAAGCTGAGCCTATGTAGCAAGAAGAAAGCTTAAAAATAACATTATCATTATATCCTGAGCATGATAAGGAAAAAATATTGCAAAAATGAAACAAAAATAGAACAGTGTTTTCTAAAAAGAGAACATGAGAGAGGTTTTAAAAAGCAAACATGTCATAGCAGAAATAAAAAACAAACTCAGTAGAAGTTTAGAAAACAAAGCTAAGGAAATGTGTATAAGGTAGAGTGAATATAACAAAAGGATGGAGAATTTTGAATGACTGTGCAATAAAATTAGGGGACAAGATCAGGCAATAATAACCAAATAACAGGAGAACATCCAAATAGCTGGAGAAACAGAGAAACTAAGGGCAAGACATCATTAATGACATACTCTAAAAAAGAACTGAAGAACTTCTGAGATCCCAGTGCAATGGATAATCATTTTTTTAAGTATTATTTTAAATTTCAATTTCCAATTGTCCATTACTAATATATAGAAATACAGTTGATTTTTGTATATCTAGCTCATATCTTGCAACTTTACTAAATCCATTTATTAGTTCTAGTAGCTTCTTTGTATATTGCATCAGAGTTTCTACATGGATAATCATGTTGTCAGCAAATAATGACAATTTTACTTCTTCCTTTCCCATCCAAATGCCTTGTATTTATTTTTATTGGCTTATTGTACTGTTAGAACCTCTGGTTCAATGTGGAATAGAAGCAGTAAGAGTAAACATACTTGTCTTATACATGATCTTAGAGGAAAAAACATTCAATCTTTTACTGTCACAGGTTTTGTTTGTACAGGCTCTTTATCAGGTTGTGGAAGTTCTTTTCTATTCCTGGTTTGTTGAAATTCTTTTATCAGTAATGGTTATTGAATCTTGTCAAATGCTTCTTCTACATATATTAAGATGGTCATTTTTTTTTCTTTTTTAATTAGGTAGTACAATGAATTACATTGATTTTTTAAAAATGTTACCAATCTTCATTCCTAGGATAAATCTCACTTGGCCATGATGTGTTAGCATATCTATAAAGATAGACTTAAATTAGATTTACAAACGTTTTGTTAATAATTTCTGCATCAACACTCATGAGGGATACTGCTCTATAACTTTGCATTCTTGTAATATCTTTGTCTGGTTTTGATATCAGAGTAATGTTGGTCTCATAGAATGAGTTGAGATTTCCCTCCTTTATAACTTTCTAGAAAACTTATGTAGAATTGATATTTTTTTCTTCCTTAAATGTTGTCATCTGGGCCTGGAGTTTTTTTTCTAGGAGAGGTTTCAGCAACAAATCCAATTTTTTTTTTTAATTGATGTAGGTCTATTTGGATTATCTGTTTCTTCTTGAGTAAACTTCTATAGTTTGTGTCTTCAAGGAATTTTTTTACTTTATCTAAGTTATGGAAATTATTACAGTAAAACTATTTATAATATTTTATTATCTTTTAAGTATCTGTAAAATCTATAGTGAAGTCACCCCTTTAATTCTTGATACTGGTAATCTGTGTCTTTTCTCTTTTTTTCTGCTCAATCTGACTAGATGTTTATTCATTTCATTGACCTTAAAAAGTGGTTTTGGGTTTCATTGATCTTCTCCAATCTTCTATAATGTTTTCTGCTTCATGAATTTTTCTCTGATATTTATTATTTCCTTTCTTCTGCTACTTTGTGCTTAATTTGCTCTAGTTAAAATTTTTTAAGTTTGGGAATTCCCTGATCATCCAGAGGTTTAGACTTAATGCTTTCACTGCCGTCACCCAGGTTCAGTCCCTGGTCAGGGAACTAAGATCCTGAAACTGTGAAGCACATGCAGAAAAACAGTAAAATAAAAGTTTTTAAAGTCATTAAAAATTTTAAACTGTAAAGCAAGGACTTCCTTGGTAATCCAGTGGCTAAGACTCCACACTCCCAATGCATGGAGCCCAGGTTGGATTCCCTGGCCAGGAAGCCAGATCCCACACACCACAACTAAGAGTTTTCATGCTGCAAGTGAAAGGTCCCACACACTGCAACGTAGATGGAAGCGTCCACGCGCCGCAACTAGGAGCCAGCACTGCCAAATTAACTAAATAACTAATTTTTAAAAATGTTTATAACAAAAATAACGCAAGAACAAGTTTTCTTCTGTTTTGTGCTCTGGAATAACATTTCCATTTCAAAAGCTCTCAAGAGGTACGAAAACACATCCAATCATCCATATAACAAATATTGAGTCCCTGAAAGTGTTGAACACTATTCTAGGCTCTGGAGATAGAACAGCAAATAAAACAAAGTTAACACTCTCAGTGAGCTGACTTCTAGTTGAAGGACACAAGGCGATGCATAAGTAGGCAGATACACGTATAAGATATCAGGTATGGATGTGAGAATTGGACTGTGAAGAAAGCTGAGCGCCGAAGAATTGATGCTTTTGAACTGGGGTGTTGGAGAAGACTCTTGAGAGTCCCTTGGACGGCAAGGAGATCCAACCAGTCCATTCTGAAGGGGATCAGCCCTGGGATTTCTTTGGAAGGAATGATGCTGAAGCTGAAACTCCAGTACTTTGGCCACCTCATGTGAAGAGTTGACTCATTGGAAAAGACTCTGATGCTGGGAGGGATTGGGGGCAGGAGGAGAAGGGGACAACAGAGGATGAGATGGCTGGATGGCATCACTGACTCGATGGACGTGAGTCTGAGTGAACTCCGGGAGTTGGTGATGGACAGGGAGGCCTGGCGTGCTGNGGATTGGGGGCAGGAGGAGAAGGGGACAACAGAAGATGAGATGGCTGGATGGCATCACTGACTCGATGGACGTGAGTCTGAGTGAACTCCGGGAGTTGGTGATAGACAGGGAGGCCTGGCGTGCTGTGATTCATGGGATTGCAAAGAGTCAGACACGACTGAGATACTTAACTGAACTGGATGACCCAAAATCCCAACATGGGAATCCCTTTAAAATGTGATAACAGTGGTCTTAACAGACATTCAGAGCTAGAATAAAACTTTTCAGACTTCAAACTGAAAATATTCTGGTGTCCTCTCACCCCATACGTAAATTAAAATCAAGGAAATTCTTCCACTCCCACGCAGTGGTGACTACATTGCTTTTTACTCCTAAATATTAAATTACATTTAAAACTCTCCATGTGCACCCCATTCATTCCCTGCTCCCTCATTCTGAGTACCTGCCTTCCTGAAGCCCTACTTCTGCTTCATCTTTGATCAGGTGAGCCTATGTAGTATCCACAGGGCATGAGGTTTTTTTCTGCGTTGATTCCAGGGTGGAAAGCTGGATAATTTCCCCACTAAACTATCTTCCAACTAAAAGAGTCCAGGATCTTATAATTTCAAAACCAGTAAGATAACATCAGTGATCACATGATGATTTCCAATATTATGAGGATTTATAAATACTTGTTAAAATTTTTTCCTTATTGGTAATGAAGAAAGAACTACTAAGTAAGAGAAAGGACAAAATGTGAACATGAGTACCCACTAACACCTTGGAAAGAAAATTATCAGTAAGACAATGTGCTTTATTTATGTAAGTTGTCCAGGAGAAAACACAATTTCAACCAAACAAAACAGGCTAATGCAGCAAAGAAATTGGTATCACAAAGAAAGAAGAAAGAAATGATAATCGCTGCAGAGCTCTACCTGGTTTGCCTGTTCAGATTTACTCCATAGAGCAACTTTTATTCAGAGGCTGAATAAACACCGAAACCCATTCATTACTAAGCCAGCACAACCTGAATGGCAGTTTATTGATATGAACAATGCACAGGGAGAGTGTTCAGTGGACTGTGGCTTCATTCGTAAAGTATACGGTTCTTAAAATTTTCATTTGATGGCATAGTAGAGTTCCTAAATTGGTTGTTCTTTTTCCTTACAGTTTGGGCTCCTGATTTCATTTGGTGGTGACAGCTCTGAAATTTGGGTTTGTAATGCTTGTTGATTCTTGGCAGTTGGCAATTTGTTCTCTATCCCCAGAGGGATATTGTGGGCACCTTACTAATCAGTTAAAGATCTTTGGGAAGGAGAGCTGTGCGTAGCGTAATCAGAAGCTGCAATTGCAGAGTCTGTCATTTTCTAAACCTAAACGTTTCCAGAAAGAAGGGGACTTTGGTTTTCATTCAGCTGGCTCTGATGTGGCAGGAAAAGCACAGAATGAATGGTGACTCCTTCATATGTTGGGCTTTGTGTCTCAGGATCAGTCCCCCTTGACCATGAACTCTGAGGGCAGGTGCTGTGTCCTGCTGACTCCTGATCCCTAGCAGTGTCTGGTGCATAGTTTGTATTTAGGAAAGTTTGCTCAGCCAACGAAGGGCTGAATGGAAAGCTATGTGGAAGCTTTGATCAGTGCTTCCTATACAGTTCCAGTTAAATAAAAGATTAACCATCAACAGACACACACAACCCTGGCAAGGAGAGAGCCCCAGGCAGCCCTTCTCCGAGCCTCGAGCCTCGTGTCTGTTCAAGTCATGCCTCTAGCTTCTGGTCTTGGTCTTTTGTTCTCTTTTATCTGAACCTATTCAAAGAGTTGGTTCCTGGGACACAAAAGGCTTATCTGGGACCTAATCTTAGAGACAAAAACTTAAATTACAGAGAAGCAAACTTTTAGTTCCCCAAACACCTGAATATTAATACATGCAGCAACTAGGGCAATTAGGCAACACTTTATTTTCACAGTCTTAAGACTATCCAGACCCTGAGTCTAGATAGGCTTTCATATCTAGACTCTAAACCTCTCTGGTCTCAAGGCTACTTCTTACCCAGTATTCTGCTTTCTTAGATCTTTGTTTTGCATACAGCCTATCAGGGCCTATGAGTCTTGACCATTTGGTTTTAACACCTGCGGCTAATAGACTCTGTTTCTTGGTATTAATATTTCCTAGAGAATCTGGTTGTTCTAGTCCCATGTGCTGAGTCACATTTTTTTGATGGGTCATCAACCTATGAATTGGTGGCTCCTGGGGCAGATGTGTCTCCTGTCCAATCAGCTTAGATCAGAGGGCAAAGCGTGGAGTATAACACGTAGCCTCTGTTTAGACCTGAACATAAGGGTGGCATCACGATTGCTATGACTAGCAATGGGGGTGGGGCAGCGGAGAAGTAGGTGGTCTTGGGAGTTTGTGTCCCATACTAATGTCATCCCTGGACTCATTGGGAGCACTGGATGGGACTTCTTTATGCTCCGAGAAGGGCATGTGAGCAGACACTGGCTTACTCTGCCTCTGGACACCATCTGTTCCAGTGATACAGTCATGAATGGGCTGGAACTGCTTCTCAGGGGCCAGTGGCTGGCCAGGGGTGAGCTCTTTTAGGCTGATGAGCTCAGGCTCCAGGCTAAGACCTTAAGGGGTCTTGCCAGACCTACAACTGTCCTTTAAAAAACCCCAGTGGGAAAAAACAAAACAAAACTCCAGCGGGTACTGCTGTACAACTGGTTTGTGAGGGAGATTCCATCTCACCATCTGGAGGAGGTAAAATGAGGAGCAGGCAGGTTTGGGGACATGAAAGCCGTCAGTCTTATCCAACTCTTTGCAATGCCATAGACTATAACCTGGAAGACNGGCTCCAGGCTAAGACCTTAAGGGGTCTTGCCAGACCTACAACTGTCCTTTAAAAAACCCCAGTGGGAAAAAACAAAACAAAACTCCAGCGGGTACTGCTGTACAACTGGTTTGTGAGGGAGATTCCATCTCACCATCTGGAGGAGGTAAAATGAGGAGCAGGCAGGTTTGGGGACATGAAAGCCGTCAGTCTTATCCAACTCTTTGCAATGCCATAGACTATAACCTGGAAGACTTCTCTGTCCACGGGATTCTCCAGGCAAGAATACTGGAGTGGGTTGCCATTCCCTTCTCCAGGGGATCTTCCCAACCCAGGGATTGAACCCTGGACTCCTGCCTTGCAGGCAGATTCTTTCTTGTCCAAGTCACCAGGGAAGCCCCTTTACCATTTTATTTTGCCATAAAAACTCTAATAGCTTATGAACCCTGTTCCAAGCAGAGGCCAACGAGATACAAACTTAATTAGGAAGCAAAGCGTGGCATGGCAACAGCTACAGTCAAGCTCCTGTTCAGTACCTGCCTTTGCCCAATGTGTCTAATGTGGTTAGTGAGAATTCCTGGCCTAGGTTTTCACCTGCAGAGTGAAAGCACAGGTACCAGTACTTACATATTCTCCAAATCATAGGCAACAACAGCAGGGATGCAGGTGAGGCTGGCTTTCACGGGCAGTTCCCAATGTAGGATCATCTTTACCTTTTTGTTTTATAGCATAGATTTAAAAACTTTATGGAACATGTGACAAATTAGTTCAGTGGATGGAAGGACCTAACATATTTCACTGGATGAAACTGAATTATGAAGCTAATACTTTAAGAACATCTTCAAATATACTTTGTGATGCATTCTGCCAAGTGATCTTCATAACCACTGGAGGTGGGGCATGCAGGAGTTCTTACACCCATTTCACAAATGAGGAATTAGAGACTGGTTTAGAGTGAGTTGTCAAGGCTGTGATTATTTCTGCTTTTTTCCATAATTTCATATTTCTGCTTTTTTCCATAATTTCATATTTCTGCCTTTTTTCATAATTTCATATTTCTGATTTTTTTCATAATTTCCAGACCAATGATATTTCTCTGATTCTGCTTGGTAAAACCTTCTCTCAACTCAGTTTCTGTGTATTTGGGCGAGGGTGGGTGGGTGAGTTTAGACATAAGGTCGAGATGGGGAAAATAAGGTGAAGCCACAGTTAATTTATGTAAAATACCTTGATGGCCTCCCTTCATAATTTACAAAAGTCAGAGAATAAAAATAATCCATTTCTGCCCTGGCACACATTTCCCTATTTTGGAAACCTGCTTAATCAAAGCAACTTAATAACTTCTAAAAGAATTGTCTCTGGAATTATGAATTCTACTTCCTAAATACTCCTTTCCAGAAACACCCCACATTTTAGCGCTTATCACAGGCTACTGTCAAGAGAACTTTCAATGCTTGGGAGACTGAAGAATCACAATAATCTCAGTTTCACTTGAAACCAATATGGTTTCCAAAGGCTCTATTGAGAGGCTTATCAGTTTTCTCATCACTCAAGTGTGTCGCCAGGAGCCGTATTAACCGCACCTGAGCTAAGAGCACGCATTTCAGTTTACAAGTAAGTATCATCTGCTGAGGAAGACATTCTGCTAACTGGGCCTCAGTCAGAAGTCACTTTCTAGACACAGCAGCAGTATCAACAGGACTGGTGTTGGGGAGGGAAGTGGTTGGGGCAGGTCTGGCCAGCCCGCCAGGGTTTCAAGCACATGTGTTCTCATCTGATGTGGCAGTCAAGGGTCCTATCTGTGCCAATGTCCACAGGGACCACCCAGCTGCTGGCTGCTGTCCTGGGGTGGGTGGCATGCTCCCTCTTCGGGGTACAAGCCCCCAGCCAAAGCCTTCACTGGAAGGGTCAGTCCGTGGCGATGGTGGGGGTTGGGAGCTTGCTTTTGTCACGTGACCCTGTCTCTTGCTTATAGCTGATTCTATAGACACCTGACCCAAGCGTGGCTCATCATAGGCAGATGAACTGGACCAATCTGAGTCTCAAGAACTTGCACTGGGAGCATAAAGAGAGGTGTAGAGAGGGGTGGGTACTGAAAGGGTAAAGTTGTGCAGAGTGGGTCCAGGGGTGGATTCTTTCAGCTAAATACACACCAATGAGAAAACAGAGAAGGCTAGCAGGATGAGGCAAGCAAGAGAACTAAGTAGATATGTAGAGGTGAAAGCAGGTGTGGGGAGAGGACAGGAGAGAGCAAGCTGTGTGACTCCTGGAACTGCCCTGCCCAGGGATCAAACCTGTGCCCCCTGCACTGCAAGTGTGGGGTCTTAATCACCAGAGAAGTACGACTGGAATCTGTTTTGTTTCCGTGAAATGGCCCCTGTACAGGCCATACCTGGTCTTATTATGCTTTGCTTTATTGTGTTTCACACATATTTCTTTCTTTTTTTTTTTAATAAATTGAAGGCCTGTGGCAACCTTCTGTTGCCACAATTTTTCCAACAGCATTTGTTCACTTCTTGTCTTTGTATAACATTTTGGCAATTCTTGCAATATTTCAAAATTTTCATTATTATATTTGTTATGGTGGTCTGGGATCACTGATCTTTGATGTTACTGTTATAATTGCTCTGGGCACCACAGACTGCACCCAGATAGAGGACAGACATAGTCAGTGTGGTGTGAGTTCTGACTGCTCCATTGACTGGCTGTTTCCATTTCTTCTCTCCTTCTCCTCAGGCCTCTCTATTCCCTGAGACACAGCAACATTGAAATTAGGACAATGAATAATGTTATGATAGTCTCCAACTGTTCAAGTGAAAGAAAGATTTCAGCATCTCTCACTTTAAATAAAAAACCAGAAAAGATTAGGCTTAGTAAGAGGAAAAGATTCTGATGCTGGGAAAGATTGAAGGCAAGAAGGAGACGGGGACGACAGAGGAGACATGGTTGGATGGCATCGCTGACTTAATGGACACGAGTCTGAGCAAACTCTGGGAGATGGTAAAGGACAGGGAAGTCTGGCATTTGTTCGCTTCTTGTCATGCTATAGTCCACGGGATCCCAAAGAGTTGAACACAACTTAGCAATGGAACAACAACAACAGTGAGAGGAAGGGATGTTGATAGCTGAGACAGGCCAAAAGCTAGGCCTCTTGCAGCAGTTAGCCAAGCTGTGAATGCAAAGAAAAAGTTCTTGAAGGAAATTAAAAGTGCTACTCCAGTGAAAACACAAATGAGAAGGTGAAGCAGCCTTTTTGCTGATCTGGAAAGTTTTAATAGTCCAAAGGTCCAACCAGCCACAAAATTGCCTTAATCAAGGCCCAACCCAGAGCCCTAACTCTCTTCAATTTCCTGAAGGCCAAGAGATGAGGAAGAAAAGTTTGAAGCCAGCAGAGGTGGTTCATGAGGTTTAAGGAAAGATGCCATACAAGTGCAAGGTGAAGCAGCAAGTGCTAATGTAGAAGCTTCAGGAAGTTGTCCAGTAGATCCACCTGAGATGGTTGACAAAGGTGGCTGCACCAAGCAACAGATTGTTAATGTAGATGCATGCTGGAGGACAAAGGGACAGAAAGTGCCCACCTAACTGAGAAGGCATCTTGAGACTGAAAAGTTAGGCAGGAAGCTCCATAAAATCAATGGATCAGTTTATTATATGGTATCTTCCAGGGTGGGATCAAGTAGACAACAATTTGGAAGCATTCCACACCACTGAGGAACCACTGGCACAATTCTATAGTTAACCTCAAATAAAGAGATATGTGCTTAGAAATAGGATGTGCATTCCTAAGTCAAGATTTATGGTAGGTAACTAGTCTCATGGGGCTTCCCAGATGGCACTAGTGGTAAAGAACCCACCTGCCAATGCAGGAGATACAGGAGATGCAGGTTCTATCCCTGGACTGGGAAGATCCCCTGGAGGGGGGCATGGCAATCCACTCCAATATTCTTGCCTGGAGGATCCCATGGTCAGAAGAGCCTGATGGGCTACGGTCCACAGGGTCTCAAAGAGTCAGACACAACTGAAGCAATTTAGCAACTAGTCTCTTGGGCACCAGGTATACATCAGGGAAGGACTAGAGAGCATTGAAGCAAACTGGTCCTGATGATTCTTAAACAATATCTATTAATTACAAAGCCTTTGATGACAGAGAAGTGATTCATTGCATAGCACAGTCCTGGGTAAGGTCAGCAAAGTGCAGTGCAAGTTGCTCAGTCGTGTCCAACTCTGTGACCCCATGGACTGAATTCTCCAGGCCAGAATACTGGAGTGGGTGGTTTTCCCCTTCTCCAGGGGATCTTTCCAACCCAGGGATCCAACCCAGGTCTCCTGCATTGCAGGTGGATTCTTTACCAGATGAGCCAAAAGGTCAGCATAAAGGACAGGAGAAACTCTTAAGTGTCCAGATGGCATCAGTTATGCTAACAGTCAAGCAACAAAACAGTCTTAGAAGGGGATGTCATCCAGGACTTTTATAGCCAGAGAGAGGAAATCAGTGCCTGGTTTTGAAACTTCAAAGGACAGGCTAACCCTCTTATTAGGGTCTAATGCAACTGGTAACTTAAAGTTGAAACTAATGTTCATTTACCACTCCCCAAACCCTAGGGCCCTTAAGAATTAGGCTAAATCTACTTTGCCTGTGTTCTTTGTTGCTCTATAAATGGAACAACAAAGCGTGGGTGACAGCACATCTGTTGACAACATGATTTAATGAATATTTTAAGCCCACCATTGAGATTACTGCTCAAACAAACAACACAAAAAAAGGTTAAAAAACAAAATATTTCTCATTGACCTGGTCTACCAAGAGCTCTGATAGGGATGTACAATGAGATTCACACTGTTTTCATACCTGCTAACACATTGTGCAGCTTGTGGATCAAGGAGTAATTCTGGCTTTAAGTCTTATTATTTTATGAAATATATTTTGTAAATTTCACCGGTAGTGATTCCTCTGATGGATCTGGGCAAAGTCAACTGAAAATGTTCTGGAAAGGATTCACTATTCGAGATGCCATTAAGATCACTCGTGATTTATGGGAAAAGGTAAAAATATCAACATTAATAGGAATTCAGGAGAAGTTGATTCCAGGTCTCATGGATGATGTCAGTGGGGGAAGTACTTGCAGATGTGATGGAAACAGCAAGAGAACTAGAATTAGACATGGAACCTGAAGATGTGACTGAACGGCTGCCATCTTATGATAAACTGTGATGGGTGAGGAGCTGCTTCTTGTGGATGAGCAAAGAAAGTGGTTTCTTGACATGGAACCTACTCCTGGTGACGGTGCTATGAAGGCTCGTGAAAGGACAACAAAGGACTCAGAATATGACAGAAGTTTAGGTGACAAAGCGGCAGCATGGTTTTGAGAGGATTGATTACAATTTTGAAAGAAGTTCTAATGTGGTTAAGATACTATCAAACAGCGTTGCAGTCATAGAGAAATGATTCATGAAAAGAGTCAGTCTGGCAAACGTCACTTGTCTTATTTTAAGAAATTGCCACAGCCATGCCAGCCTTCAGCAACCACCACCCTGATCAGTCAATGGCCATCAGCACTGAGGCAAGATTCTCCACCAGCAGAAAGATCATGACTTGCTGAAGGCTCAGGTGATGGTTAGCATTTTTTAAGCAATAAAATATTTTAAAATTAAGATATGTATTTTTTTCAGAGATAATGCTATTGCACATTTAATAGACTATAGTATAAATATAACCTTTATATGCACCAGGAACCCCAAAATGAATGGACTCACATTATTATGATATTTGCTTAATTGTGGCAGTCTGGAACCAGACTCACAATATCTCTGAGGTCTGCCTATATTTGCTCAGTCACTCCCCACATCTGACCAAGTATGAATGGGTTTCTAGTCCTTGCAAATGCCCTTGACTAGCATATCTTCCAGATTGGACTAAATGGCCACATTTAATTTCTAACACTTGGACCCAAGTCAGTCACTGCTCTAAGCTAAATTACTATCTTTCCCTAAGCGTATTTGGCTGTATTTTGTTAGAAAAGTCCAAACTACTTTCTGATGTGTAACAGAAGGAGTGAATTACATTTAAATTCAGTTCTCAGACTTTAAAATAATATCTGTTATTTTATTCATTAAACAATGAATGCCTACATGTTATGTATGAAAAAGAAGCCTATTTATTGGTAATCAGGATTTAAATCTTCTGATATATTTTGTTAGTTCCTGCCTGTTAGAGAAGCATTTTAGTCAGGTATTTAAATTTTTCTCCTCCTCCATCTGTACTCTTGAGTTTTTTTCTTTTTTTAAAAATCACGAATCCAACAATATCCTATCCATTCTTCCCTCAAGAATACCCAGAAATTATACATGCCCTTCTGTTGAATTCTTAAATTAACAAACGCACAAGATAACTTCTGGCACCAGAGAACTGATCCCTACATGATCCACCCTGTCTTAGTCATTAGTCAACTCAGGCTGCCTGTTTGGATCCACGGCACCAAGAGAATACACCCCTAAAGTCTTCGACAGCAGTGGAGAACCTCATTTCCTTGATGGTACTCTCTAGAAAAAGCCAAAATGCTTTTCTTTTCATGAACTCAGAAAACTCACATCGAAACTAGTTCCAAAAAATGTTTATTATGCCACAAATGCATCGTCCTCTATACACTGTATTCAATCATCTTTTTCCTTTGCAAGAATGTAGGGAGTCCCTCACATAACCCTTGTCTACTTTTTAAACTTCCTAGCACAGTTCAAGAAACGCATCACAGACAAGCGTTCAGGCAGCATGGTGAAATGGAAAGCAAGCCCGATCACGAGTAAGTGGGCTGGGGCTGAAGGCCTGGGCAGGTCACTCCACTTCTCCGAACGTCGGCTTCCTTCTTGGAGGTTACCAAAGGTCCTCTGGTTCTTCAAGGTTTCTTCAACTGTCTGGAGGGTCATGAGGAACACAGAGTCTCTGGGCTCTCACGGCGCTTCTGAACACCTGCCTTGTCTGAGGGCCAGCCGTCCAGGTATCTATCATCTCCTGAGGGTCAGGAGAACTCTTCAGAAAAGGGACCCCCATCTTAGTCATAGGACATCAAACAATGGCAGCCATCTTTGCCCTGGTGGGACAACATGGACACACGGATTTCTCCTCAGCTTAAGCTTTTCCTCCCTATACTGCTCTTAAACCTGTGGTGTCTAGTTTAAGAGAGTGTCTGACTTAGTATGCTATATTTGAAGTCATCTCCACTGACTGACTCATTATCTCAGGGGACTTGGCACAGCTGGCCATGATTTTTCAGCATCCTCTTAGCCAACTGAAGCCAGACCACTGCACCCTGTGGGCCCTTCCTCTGCGAGTCACTGGGACATCCAAAGTGTAGACACTGTCTTGGAAGCATGTGTATATGTTTAAATTACACTAAGGTCTTGAAACTTCATTTTCACATACAGTATTTCCAAGCATTTACCAAGTAGACAAAGTTCTGGATTGATATCATTGCACTGATGAGATAGTAGTATCATTGATAAGGCGGGACAATGTAGCTGACTTTATCAGATTCATACCGTTTGCATGAAAAGGCTGAGTTTCTTTGGCTCTTTGTTCATTCAAGTGCACTGAATACCTATTTGGATAGATTTAGGCATTGTGTTAATCTGTCAATGAAATCTTGCACTGTCCACAGTGTTTGCAAACTGATTTAGGTTTTGGGTTACAACAACTGGCCATTGGTAGAAATATACCATATATACACATGGAAATTACAAAAATACATTTTATTTATAGCTGATTTTTTTTTTAAGTAACAAAAAACTAACACTATGAAAGATCAACCAGCATACCAAAAGGACACCACCTAATATCATCCGAACAAGAGACTGGTTTGGGGGATCCATGACACATCATCTCCAGCACGTTGCAGAAAGGGCAATTTGCCATTGAGAAATAAAAACAGCTTCTTTGAAAAGTCTGTGCTTTGACAGTTTGATTCTCTCACTCTAATCAGTTCCATTCCTACTCTTCTCTCAATTTGAAAATTTCCACCTTCTTCGCTCAATAAAGACCAAAGAAACTCATGAGGAGAATGGAAAGATGGACTCAGAGGAGATGAATACAAGCTGAAGCTAGATGGATCGTGGGTGAAGGCAGGAAAGGACCTCACTCCCCAACAGACACCATGAAAGCCCTTGACATTGAGCATAGCTCCCAAAGTTGGTGATGGAACCAGGGTGTCCCTTCCCCTGGGCTACCTGATGTCAGCATTGACAGTCAGCAGCTGGGGCCTCCGGGCTGCAAGGCAATGTCCACCCAGAGCTCTGGAGGCTGACCTACCATGCCAGGAAGCCTAACTTACAACATCATGGTCACGAGGTCGGAAGCCTGCCATTGCGGCAAATGTCCTCCTATGTCTATTAACTATGGGGAAAAGTATGGGAGGGGACTGGCTAACTCCATACACCTTTAAAAATGTTATTTACATTTGAACGTAAGTCAACAGATTTTCTACATTCAGAAGCTTCTAGAAACAGAGGTTGCAGCCTGGGGAGACTGGGTTCACTATTCCTGCTTCCAATAGGCATTGATGACTATTTCCTTTTGTATCACTGGGCAGCTCATGCTGGACATCATTGTTGAAGAGACAGAGATTTCCTTCTAAAGTCAATGTATCTATTGTCCCCACAAAAAGAGAGAAGCTCTGTTCTCAGGCTACCTTTACTGCAGAGCAAAGAAAACCTGTTTTTCTTTTGTAGGATCCTAAAAGCTCTTAGCACCGATGCTCTTCCAGCTAGAGACCAACTTGCAGAATACTCTATTTCCAACACGACAACACCTTTTCAAAGAACCTGTCAACACGAATCCACCATTCCCTCTTATCTTCTTTCTTGGCCTTTGTTGAATTAATTGGGGGTGTGTTTGGGGGGAGCGGGAAGAGTCAGGACTATGTATAGGTGCAGTCATTGACAGTCCTGATTTTCATCCAAGTTATTTGACTTTGAATATGAACCTTTAAAAGAAAAAGACTCAAGTTTCTTGGCTGGAGTCAGTGTCTCCCTTGGAGACTGGAGGTGACTGGATAATTATAGTTCTGGCTGAATGAGAGGACAGTCTGGGGCTTCATCACACGCCTGCATTGCCTTTAACACAGAAACAGAGTTAACATGCAGAGGTCACTGAAGATAGAGCTGTGCTCTTCCCCTTCTGGTGACCTGTTAAAATGTGGTACTGGACAGGAATCTGCAGATTAACAAGCATCTCCTCTCTTGTGACTAATGCTCTACTGGGGAGGGAACACACCCACAGCTCAAACAGTTAATGTAACAGAGTATCAAACATATGGTCCCACCTGCGGACTTGTTGACATACAATCAGTTGAATAGGCCAAGCATCCCGTTGTTCAAGAGTTTCCTGTTCCCCAGAAGCCCCTCTGTTCACCTTTTCAGAAACTGAGGGTGAGAATGACTCCCACATCGTCTCATGTCTCCAGTCGCACAAAGCCTGGAAAAACCCGAAGCCTGCTTCCTCAGAGTCTGGAAGTCTCAAGGGGTGAAGGCGTTAGACCTGGAACTCGAACATGTCTGTCTGCTTCTTGGCAAGCTTGGCCACCTCCTCCCGGATGGCTTTCACCAGGGCGGCCGTGGAAATGTTGGTGAGGGGGGTGTCGGACGGGTCGTTGTCTGCCAGGCTCTGCTGTGAGGCTGCTGTGGAGGGCACCGGGGCCTGCTCCAAGCTGGGGTGCAGCCCGGCTGGCTGGCTGTACTGACGTGGGAGCCTGGAGGGCGAGCTCTGCTGATACCGGGATCGGGGGTAAGCCTCGATGTACCCCGGGAGGGGGACCTGCAGAGCATGTCGGGAGAGAAGACAGGGCCAGGTATCAGGAAGGGGCTCAAGTCATGGGATGCACTAGATACCCACGGAGGAGGGGATTGAGGACAAGGAAAGAGATTTAGAAGAAAATGAAGGCAACTCGCCATCGTGCAGACATAAAAGCTACGTGACTTGGACTCACTGGTTCTGCTGGTTGGATGAATTAAGTAGGTATTTTACACTTTGTGCAAACAGTGGGCACATACCCAGTCTACATCTGAGTCTACCTGGCTACCTTTTTAATATAAGCACCATCTAAGCAGAGAAGCGTGGTTCTTTAAGGACCTCAAAGGACTCAGAGATTTATTACTGATAACAACAGTGAATGCTGAACAAGCCCTGTGCTAAGGGCTTTGCAATCATGATCTCATTTAATTCTCAAAGCAATTCTCCCAGGAGGTAGGTATTGTTACCCTTATTTTACAGAAGAGGAAACAAAAACAAACAGTGTCTCAGTCAAAGCTGCCACAGCTGACAAGCCACAGAGACAGGCTGGCTTCAAGGCTGGGAGTTAATCACTGAACTATCATGTCATGCATCTGGAATAAGATCTTGGCTTCTTGAAAAAAAATTGCTTTTCATTAAAAGTAGAGGATAGTTCTATGCCAATAATATGGACACTTCTAGAAATATGGACAGGACAATGATTTAGAATTCAGGATCGACTTGCCCACAGAAACAGGGCCACACATGGGGATGCTGTTCCAGGCTAATCCACAAAAGACCTTTATATCCCCTAAGCTAGTTGCATCATGGATCACATAGGCCCTGGGGTGCTGCAGGGGCTGGGACATATGTGCGCAGTA
Source organism: Neotragus pygmaeus (assembly GCA_006410875.1). Taxonomy (NCBI): domain Eukaryota; kingdom Metazoa; phylum Chordata; class Mammalia; order Artiodactyla; family Bovidae; genus Neotragus; species Neotragus pygmaeus. The sequence goes on from SJYV01038801.1 coordinate 255,391, forward strand.
AGGCAGCTTTCCAGGAGAAGCATCTTAGCTGAGTCTGGAGAGGAGACGGCTAGGATGGAGAGGCTGTTTCGCGGAAGACAAGGTGGAAGGGGCATTCCAGGCAGAGGGACAGCCATGCAGAGGCCTGGCAATACACGGAGGACGGTGTCCCCAGGGAGGTTCAGTAAGGTGGTCTGACCACGGAGGGTGTGAGCGGTTTGGGAGGAGCTCAGGAAGAAGGGTGGGCAGGATCAGATCAGAAAGCCGCTGAACACCAAGCTACAGAGTTACGCTTTCTATAGCCCACTTCTGAGGAATTCATCATGTTCCCATTCTTTACAGAGATGCATGTGTGGGAGCTGGTGAGGATGGGGTTGGGTGATGATTCAGAAATTCTGGATGGGTGAAGAAGAAGTAAGAAAGCAGGCCCCTCCCAGTCCCTGGCCTGGGAGCCACCAGGGGTATCAGGCAGAGGAAAGGTTTGTACTGTAGGAAGGAACACTCTGCAGGAGGTGGACCCACTGGAGGTACAGAGGAGACAGGATCTGAGGCTACCTCAATGGGCCAGGTGAGAACCAGGGAGGACCCGAATAACGGAAGAAATGACGGGATGTCCCAAAGTTTGGGGCTTTAATTTCCCTATAAGACCTAGCAAAGAAAGACAAAGTTGCAAATACATTGCACTTGCATCTTAGAGGAAAACTGGAGTCAGACTGTCCAAATCCTTGGGCCATGTGAGCTGGGGACACACTGGTAATTAACTGGGGGGAACAGAGCACCAAGGCCAGGACACAGGATTTGCCTAACAAATCTCACTGCACACTGCTTTTCTTCTGAGAGACCTTCCCCAGCCCTATATTAGTCAAAGACTCCCTGTAAATTCCTTCCATGCACTTTGTCTAGCATAACTAGTCATCACTCATGACATCATCACTCATCTCAGACATCGACTTGTGAAGGCAAAGCTGTCTCACCTGCTTGTCACTGTGCCCTGAAGTGTGTATGGTACACAGAAGGGAGGGTCTTAGAACTCAGGGTTCTGAGCAGCATAATCTGAAAATCATTGAAAGATAGGCACCTGTTGCCCTATGTTTGTGAAAGAAGCTGCCATGTTCCCTTTCCCTGGATTTCAAGTTCAGCTGGAGCTGAGGGTCAGTGTCCAACTATTGAGACCTCCCAGCTCTGCAGCATTAACTGTCTTGGTGCTGGTGGCTGGGACAGGCCGAGGACACCAGACTCCACTGGTTCAGTTCAGTTCAGTATTTGTGACCCCATGGACTGCAGCACACCAGGCCTCCCTGTCCATCACCAACTCCTGGAGTTTACTCAGACTCATTTCCATTGAGTTGGTAATGCCATCCAACCATCTCATCCTCTGTCATCCCCTTCTCCTCCTGCCTTCGATCTTTCCCAGCATCAGGGTCTTTTCAAATGAGTCAGTTCTTTGCATCAGATGGCCAAAGTACTGGAGATTCAGCTTCAGCATCAGTCCATCCAATAAATATTCTGGACTGATTTCCTTTAGGATGGACTGGTTGGATTTCCTAGTAGTTGAAGGGACTCTCAAGAGTCTTCTCCAACACCACAGTTCAAAAGCATCAATTCTTCAGTGCTCAGCTTTCTTTATAGTCCAACTCTCACATCCATACATGACCACAGGAAAAACCATAGCCTTGACTAGATGGACCTTTGTTGGCAAAGTAATGCCTCTGCTTTTTAATATGCTGTCGAGGGTAGTCATAACTTTTCTTCCAAGGAGTAAGCATCTTTTAATTTCATGGCTACAGTCACCACCTGGAGTGATTTTGGAGCCCCCCAAAATACAGTCTGTCATTTTTTCCATTGCTTCCCTATCTATTTGCCATGAAGTGATGGGACCAGATGCCATGATCTTAGTTTTCTGAATGTTGAGCTTTAAGCCAACTTTTTGACTCTCTTCTTTCACTTTCATCAAGAGGCTCTTTAGTTCTTTGCTTTCTGCCATGAGGGTGGTGTCATTATTGCTATTTCTCCTGGCAATCTTGATTCCAGCTTGTGCTTCATCCAGCCTAGCATTTCTCATGATGTACTCTGCATATAAGTTAAATAAGCAGGGTGACAATACAAAACCTTGACGTACTCCTTTCCCGATTTGGAACCAGTCTGTTGTTCCATGTCCAGTTCTAACTGTTGCTTCTTGACCTGCATACAGATTTCTCAGACAGCAGGTCAGGTGGTCTGGTATTCCCATCTCTTTCAGAATTTTCCATAGTGTGTTGTGATCCACAGTCAAAGAGTTGGTGTAGTCAATAAAGCAGATGTTTTTCTGGAACTCTCTTGCTTTTTCAATGATNACAGTCACCACCTGGAGTGATTTTGGAGCCCCCCAAAATACAGTCTGTCACTTTTTCCATTGCTTCCCTATCTATTTGCCATGAAGTGATGGGACCAGATGCCATGATCTTAGTTTTCTGAATGTTGAGCTTTAAGCCAACTTTTTGACTCTCTTCTTTCACTTTCATCAAGAGGCTCTTTAGTTCTTTGCTTTCTGCCATGAGGGTGGTGTCATTATTGCTATTTCTCCTGGCAATCTTGATTCCAGCTTGTGCTTCATCCAGCCTAGCATTTCTCATGATGTACTCTGCATATAAGTTAAATAAGCAGGGTGACAATACAAAACCTTGACGTACTCCTTTCCCGATTTGGAACCAGTCTGTTGTTCCATGTCCAGTTCTAACTGTTGCTTCTTGACCTGCATACAGATTTCTCAGACAGCAGGTCAGGTGGTCTGGTATTCCCATCTCTTTCAGAATTTTCCATAGTGTGTTGTGATCCACAGTCAAAGAGTTGGTGTAGTCAATAAAGCAGATGTTTTTCTGGAACTCTCTTGCTTTTTCAATGATGCAACGGATGTTGGCAATTTGATCTCTGGTTCCTCTGCCTTTTCTAAATACAGCTTCAACATCTGGAAGTTCACAGTTCACATACTGTTGAAGCCTGGCTTGGAGAATTTTGAGCATTACTTTGCTAGCATATGAGATGAGTGCAACTGTGTGGTAGAGTATTCTTTGGTATCGCCTTTCTTTGGGATTGGAATGAAAATACCTTTTCCAGTCCTGTGGCCACTTTTGAGTTTTCCAGATTTGCTGGCATATTGAGTGCAGCACTTTCACAGCATCATCTGTCAGGATTTGAAATAGCTCCACTGGAATTCCATCATCTCCACTAGCTTTGTTCGTAGTGATGCTTCACAGGGCCCACTTGACTTTGCACTCCAGGATGTCTGGTTCTAAGTGAGTGATTACACCGTCGTGGTTATCTGGGTTGTGAAGATCTTTTTGTATAGTTCTTCTGTGTATTCTTGCCACCTCTGCCACCTCTTCCTATTATCTTCTGCTTCTGTTAGGTCCATACCACTTTGGTCCTTTATTGTGCTCATCTTTGCATGAAATGTTTCCTTCAGAAGTACAGAAGATGAGGACATGACATACTCTTTCTCTCTTACAGGAGATGCAGGTGGGACCCACCACACTTTGTGGACCAAAATCCAGGACTGGCAGACATCACTCCTTGCGTAGCCAGTGCCCATGGGAAGCATCCCCTACAGACGACAGCAGTTTCCTGCTGAGCCTAGTAACTCCTTCCCAATCCCTCTCCACGTAGCACCAAGAATGAAATCTATTTATCAAGCCAGGTCCAGCTGTTATGCAAGCTAGCTCCTTACATCTGGATACCTGGAATCAGGAAGGCCAGACCTCCAAATGATGCACATGTGCATGCATGCAAAGTCACTTCAGCCATGTCCGACTCCATGTGATCCTTATGGACTGTAGCCTGCCAAACTTCTCTGTCCATGGGACTCTACAGGCAAGAATACTGGAGTGGGTTGCCATGCCCTCCTCCAGAGGATCTTCCCCACCCACGGATAGAACCCACATCTCTTAAATCTCCTGCACTGGCAGTCAGGTTCTTTACCACTAGCACCGGCAGATGGTAGGCACTTTTTTCTTCTCACATGGATGTAGTTGTTGTTCGGTTGCTAAGACATGCTGGACTCTTTGCGACCCCATGGACTACGCACACCAGGCTTTCCTGTCCTTCACTATCACCTGGAGTTTGCTCAGACTCATGTCCATTGAAGTGGTGATGCCAGAGGTTGAACATTTTCTCCAATGGAATATCTTTCTCAAGCTGAAAGAATATCTGAATGTCTTTTTCAGCTGGTCACTCTGAACTTCCTGTGCTGTCTTTCAAATGCGATAAAACACCTGACCTCCTGGCTTGGTCCCTGGCTACTGTGTTCCATGCAAGGGGCTATACCTGCTTACCTGCAGATGGTAAGTGGGCTCCATGAAAGACCCATTTAGGCTGTAGCAATCATGGGGGTGGGGGAATGCAGTGATCAAGTCATCCTGTCCAGAAGATTAGGTTTTGATTTGCTGGTTTCCCTTTCCTTCATTTTCAAGGCAACGTGAACCCAGAGGCATCTGAGTTATGTCGCCAAAAGCCCAGCTAAGTGTTATCTGCAAGTATCCTGAAGGCAAGGGCCAAGGTTTTGTAAACACCTCTGCTGATCCTGCCAAGCACCCAGGGCACCCTGCACACAGAGGGTGAGCTGACAAAGCTGCAGGTTTACTGACTAATTAGCACAAGTTAAGAAGCAGAAGATATTAAGAAGAGGTGGCAAGAATACA
>SJYV01038801.1:262556-313144 GCA_006410875.1 Neotragus pygmaeus
GACAACAAAAGGACACAGACATAGAGAATGGACTTTTGGCCTCAGAGGGAGTAGGAGAGGGCGGGATGATCTGGGAGAATGGCATTGAAGCATATATGCTATTATGTAAGAAACGAATCACCAGTCTATGTTTGATACAGGATGCAGGATGCTTGGGGCTGGTGTACGGGGAGGATCCAGAGAGACGTTGTGGGGTGGGAGGTGGGAGGGGGATTCGGGATTGGGAGCTTGTGTACACCTGTGGTGGATTCATGTTGATGTATGGCAAACCCAATAGAGTATTATAAAGTTAAATTAAAAAATAAATAAATAAAAAAATAAAAAATAAATAAATAAAAATAAAAAAATTAAAAAAAAAGAAAATATTGAGAATAGTTCAAAAGCTTCTTGGGGTCTGGCTGTTTTTTTTAATTTTAATCTACCTAAGTAATCTAGATAAGGAGACCAGCTGCAAATATATTTAATTTGTTGATACCCAAAGATGAAGTCTGGAATAAGTGTAAGGCAAAATGAATGAGAGGTTAGAATCTTCTTGGTAGAGAAATAATATCTTACATGTGGTTAAAGAGAAACTAAACAAAATAATACAGGGTTTGAAATAAACTCAGACTTAAAATATAAATGAAAATACATTACAACAGTATCAAAGTATCACCTTTAAGTCATGACTATAATGCAGTTATAGTAGCTAACTTATCATAAAGTAAAAGTGTCCTAGTATAATTAATGACCTAAATTAGTATTCTTACATATGCATATCTACTTGAGACTATAATAATTTGGCAGATATTGCACTGGTCTCTAATATGATTTCACCAATGGGTATAGTGATTACACATATGACTATAGAAAAAGGGATGATTTACAAAGAAGTAAACAAAGCACTGAGCACAACTGGAAAATTTAAAACAAGTTATGTACATCAAGGAGCATTTTTTTTTCCTTTCATTTTTCACAGCTAATCCTAAATGGTGAGTGTTTTGGCATAGGAGGATTTGAGTTCCTATGACTGATTCTTATGGTGATTTTGGTCAAGTCCTTTTAATCTATGCTTTATATTTCAAAATGTGGTACAATATAATTGTTTCAGAAATAACATGAAAAATTAATAAATATTTTAGCAGCAGCAAACAGTATTAATCATTTTATAATCTCTATATTTTTATGTTAGGACCACAGCCTTGTCTCACTCAATGAAACTATGAGACATACCATGTAGGGCCACCCAAGACGGATGGGTCATGGTAGAGACATGACCCATGTGACAAAAAGTGGTCCACTGGAGAAGGGAATGGCAATCCACTTCAGTATTGCCTTGAGAAACCCATGAACAGCATGAAAAAGCAAAAAAGATAGGACACTGAAAGATGAATTCCCAAGGTCGGTAGGTGCCGGTATGCTACAGGAGAGGACTAGAGCTATAGCTCCAGAAAGAATGAAGAGAAGGAGCCAAAGTGAAAACAGCACCCAGGTGTGGATGTGACTGGTGATAGAAGTAAAGTCCAGTGCTGTAAACAGCAATATTGCATAGGAACCTGAAACGTTAGGTCCATAAATCAAAGTAAATTGAAAGTCGTGAAACATAAGACAGCAAAAGTGACCATTGACATTTTAGGAATCAGTGAACTAAAATGTACCGGAATGGGTGAATTTAATTCAGATGACCACTGTATCTACTACTGTGGGCAAGATTCCCTTAGAAGAAATGGAGTATCCCTCATAGTCAACAAGAGAGTCTGAAATGCAGTACTTGGGTGCCATCTCAAAAATGACAAAATGATCTCTGTTTGTTTCCAAGGCAAGCCGTTCAATATCACAGTGATCAAGTCTATCCCCTGACCACTAATGCTGAAGAAGCTGAAGTTGAATGGTTCTATGAAGACCTATAAGACTTTCTAGAACTATCACCCATAAAAGATGTCCTTTTCATTATAGCGGACTGGGATGCAAAAGTAGGAAGTGAAGAGATACCTGGAGTAACAGGCAAATGTGGCGTTGGAGTACAAATGAAGCAGGGCAAAGGCCAACAGAGTTTTGTCAAGAGAACACACTGATCATAGCAAACACCCTGTTCCAACAATGTAAGAGATGACTCTACACAGGGACATCACCAGATGGTTAATACCAAAATCAGATTGATATATTCTTTACAGGCGAAGATGGAGAATCTGTATACAGTCAGCAAAAACAAGACAGGGAACTGACTGTGCCTCAGATCATGAACTCCTTAATGCAAAATTCAAACTTAAACAGAGAAAGTAGGGAAACCACTAAACCATTCAGGGATGACCTAATCAAATACCTTACGACTATACAGTGGAAGTGACAAATAGATTCAATCGATTAGATCTCATAGGCAGAGGGCCTAAAGAATGATGGACAGAGGTTCATGACACTGTAAAGGAGACAGTGATCAAAACCATCCCCAAGAAGAAGAAATGCAAAAAGGCAAAATGGTTGTCTGAGAAGGTCTTACAAATAACTGAGAAAAGAAGAGAAGCAAAAGGCGAAGAACATAAGGAAAGATATGTCCATCTGAATGCAGAGTTTCAAAGAAAAGCAAGGAGAGATAAGAAAGCCTTCCTCAGTGATCAATGCAAAGAAACAGAGGAAAACAATAGAATGGAAAAGACTAGAGATCTCTTCAAGAAAATTAGAGATACCAAGGGAAAATTCATGCAAAGATGGGCTTGATAAAGGACAGAAATGGTATGGACCTAACAGAAGTAGAAGATATTAAGAAGAAGTGGCAAGAATACACAGAACTATACAAAAAAGATCTTCATGATCCAGATAATCGCAATGGTGTGATCACTCACCTAGAGCCAGACATCCTGGAATATGAAGTCAAGTGGGCCTTAGAAACCATCACTACAAACAAAGCTAGTGGAGGTGATGGAATTTCAGTTGAGCTGTTTCAAATCCTGAAAGATGATGCTGTGAAAGTGCTGCACTCAATATGCCAGCAAATTTGGAAAACTCAGCAGTGGCCACAGGACTGGAAAAGATCAGTTTTCATTCTAATCCCAAAGAAAGGCAATTCCAAAGAATGTTAAAACTGCCACAGAATTGTACTCATCTCACATGCTAGCAAAATAATGCTCAAAATTCTCCAAGCCAGGCTTCAGCAATACGTNTGACTGGAAAAGGTCAGTTTTCATTCCAACCCCCCCAAAAGGCAATGCCAAAGAATGTTCAAACTACTGCACAATTGCACTCATCTCACACGCTAGCAAAATAATGTTCAAAATTCTCAAAATAGGCTTCAACTGTTCATGAAATTGAAATTTGAAATTGAAATTCCAGATGTTCAAGCTGGATTTAGAAAAGGCAGGGGAATGAGAGATTAAATTGATAACAACTGATTAATCATAGAATAAGAAAGATAATTCAAGAAAAACATCTACTTCTGCTTCGTTGACTATGCTGAAACTTTGACTGTATGGTTCACAAGCTGTGGGAAATTCTTNGGATTTAGAAAAGGCAGGGGAATGAGAGATTAAATTGATAACAACTGATTAATCATAGAATAAGAAAGATAATTCAAGAAAAACATCTACTTCTGCTTCGTTGACTATGCTGAAACTTTGACTGTATGGTTCACAAGCTGTGGGAAATTCTTCAAGAGATGGGAATACCAGACCACCTGACCTGCCTCCTGAGAAATCTGTATGCAGGTCAAGAAGCAACAGTTAGAACTGACATGGAACAGTGGACTGGTTCCAAATTGGGAAAAGAGAACATAAAGGTTGTATATTATTGACCTACTTATTTAAGTTATATGCAGAGTGCATCATGCAAAATGCCAATCTGGATGAAGCACAAGCTGGAATCAAGATTGCTGGGAGAAATATCAATAACCTCAGATAAGCAAATGACACCACCCTTATGACAGAAAGCAGAGGAACTAAAGAGCCTCTTGATGACAGTGAAAGAGGAAAGTGAAAAAGCCCGCTTAAAACTAATCATTCAAAAAATTAAGATCATGGCAAGTAGATGGGGAAACAGTGGCACAGTGACAGTGTTTATTTTCTTGGGCTCTAAAACCACTGCAGATGGTGGCTGCAACCATGAAATTAAAAGACGCTTGTTCCTTTTAAGAAAAGCTATGGCAAACTTAGACAGCATATATAAAAGCGGATATACTACTTTGCCAACAGAGGTCTGTCTAGTCAGAGTGATGGTTTTTCCAGTAGTCATGTATGGATGTGAGAGTTGGACTATAAAGAAAACTGAACACTGAAGAATTGATGCTTTTTAACTGTGGTGTTGAAGAAGACTCTCGAGAGTCCCTTGGCCAGCAAGGGGGTCAAACCAGTCAATCCTGAAGGAAATCAGTCCTGAATATTCATTGGAAGGACTGATACTAAAGCTGAAGCTCCAATACTTTGGCCACCTGATGCGAAGAATGGAAGCATTAGAAAAGTCCCTAATCCTGGAAAGATTGAAAGTAGGAGAAGGGGACGAAAGAGGATGAGATGGTTGGATGGCATCGATGGACATGAGTTTGAGCAAGCTCCAGGAGTTGGTGATAGACAGGGAATACTGGCATGCTGCTTTCCATGGGGTTGCAGAATCGGAAATGACTGAGCAACGAATGGAACTGAAGTGAATAGAACCCTTCAAAGATCTAGTTGTTAAAATGACCTCTTTGGGACTTTAATAAAGAGATTTTTATTTTTTTAATTCTGAAGCATATATACTAAGATTCTTTAGTTCCACTGAAACAAGTATAACTGAGGTACCTAAATATATGCTGTAACTAGATGTTACTATAATAACTGCAGTAAATGTAAGTGAAAGTGAAGTCACTCAGTCGTGTCCGACTCTTTGTGATCTCATGGACTGTAGCCTACCAGGCTCCTACCAGGTTCCAGTCCATGGAATTTTCCAGGCAAGAGTACTGGAGTGGGTTGCCATTTCCTTCTCCAGGGGATCTTCCCAACCCTGGGATTGAACCCGGGTCTCCTGCACTGCAGGCAGACGCTTTACCTTCTGAGCCACCAGGGAAGCCAGTCACTCAGTAGTGTTTAGCAAATAGAAAGAGAACTCAGATTTGAAATTCAGGTAAACAGTTTAAAACTTAAAAATATTTGTGTCCATATTTATGTGTTAGTATACTGTATTGGTGTTTTTCTTTCTGGCTTACTTCACTCTGTATAATAGGCTCCAGTTTCATCCACCTCATTAGAACTGATTCAGATGTATTCTTTTTAATGGCCTGTATGTGAGACAGCCAAAGAGACACAGATGTATATAACAGGCTTTNAGTATACTGTATTGGTGTTTTTCTTTCTGGCTTACTTCACTCTGTATAATAGGCTCCAGTTTCATCCACCTCATTAGAACTGATTCAGATGTATTCTTTTTAATGGCCTGTATGTGAGACAGCCAAAGAGACACAGATGTATATAACAGGCTTTTGGATTCTGTGGGAGAGGGAGAGGGTGGGATGATTTGGGAGAACGGCATTGAAACATGTATAATATCATATATGAATCGAGTCACCAGTCCAGGTTTGATGCATGGATACTGGATGCTTGGGGCTGGTGCACTGAGACCACCCAGTGGGATGGTATGGGGAGAAAGGAAGGAGGGGGGTTCAGGATGGGGAACACGTGTATACCTGTGGTGGATTCATGTTGATGTATGGCAAAACCAATACAATATTGTAAAGTAATTAGCCTCCAATTAAAATAAATAAATATATTAAAAAAAATTTGTGTCTTCCATACAGTATTTGGGTACACTTTTTTTTTCATTTTATAAAATTTTTATTGGAGTATTGTTGATTTGCAATGTTGTGTTAGTTTCAAGTATACAGTAAAGTGAATGTATTATTTTTAAAAACATTCATTGTTTATGTGAAATTCAAATTTTGTTAGACATCCTGTATCTGGCAACCCTAGTCACTGCTCATCCCACAGTGCTGGGACTGATTTTGAGGACATTTGTCCACAGTAAATTCTACATGAAGGCGGGTTAAGGACCAGTTCCAAATGGCAGTCTGTAGTGTGTCAATCTGAGGAAAGTAGTCACTTGAAGAACAATTCTAATTAAACTGCTGGTTTCAGACTAGGTATTCATATCAATCCTTTTGTCTTTAAAATGTTTCTTGAAAACACCAAATAGGTAATCAGACAGCAAGGAACTGTTGGATTGGGATCAGATAGTGTTCAATACCATGACAGATTAGGACTCAACCCTTTTTTTTTTTACCATGCTTCCTGTTATTTTTGGAATCCCCTTGCTTTTTCTATGATACAGTGGATGTTGGCAATTTTATCTCTGGCTCCTGTGCTTTTTCTAAATCTTGTATATCTGGAAGCTCTGGGTTCATGTACTGATGAAGGCTAGCTTGAAAGATTTTGAGCATATATTTTTCCATGTTAATAGAGGTAAAAACTAAATTTAAATTTTTAGATGAATATTATGAAAAGAAATGTTGCATATTTTAATGAATAACAAATAAAATTACATTGAAAATACAATAAAAAGATAGTTTATCCCAGCTGAAAAGAGAATTAGTGAATTGGAAAACATGTCAAAAGATGTTAAAAACAAAATGATGTACAATATACAAAAGAAGGTGAGAAATCAATGTTAAGAAGGTATATATTTAATGAATTATAGAAAGAGAGAAGAATCTATAATCAGAGTCAATATTTGCATACATCCCAAATCAAGAAAAACTTCATGCCCACAGATATTCAGGAGACAAAGAAATCCCTTGGCAGCACACAGAAGAAGAAATCCAAACCTGTAGACAGCATAATAATACTGCAGAAAAGTAACACAAAGAAAATATCTTACAAGGACCAGGAAAAAAAAAAATTAGAGATTCTTTCAGAGAAGGATAAACTAGCTTGAAGCAATATTGGAAGATAAAAGCAAAAGATTAAAAATAGCTAACACAATACTGAAGAAAAACAACACATCAAAGTAGCCACACCATTCATTTTCAAGACTGTTCAGTACTATTGTAGTCAAGACAGTGTGGCATTGGTGATACTAAAATAAGACATAGAACAATGGAAAACAAGAAATAGGTCCGACATAGACTTATACAAATACAGTCAACTCATCATTGATCAAAGAGCAAAGGAAATTCAGTGAAGAAAGGATATAAATTCAGCAAACGATATTGGAATAATTGGGTGTGCTACTGCTGCTACTAAGTCGCTTCAGTCATGTCCGACTCTGTGCGACCCCATAGACGGCAGCCTACCAGGCTTCCCAATCCCTGGGATTCTCCAGGCAAGAACACAGGAGTGGGTTGCCATGTCCTTCTCCAGTGCATGAAAGTGAAAAGTGAAAGTGAAGTTGCTCAGTCGTGTCTGACTCTTCACAGTCCCATGGAATGCAGCCTACCAGGCTCATCCATCCATGGAATTTTCCAGGCAATTGGGTGTACACGTATTCAAAAAGAAGGCGGAGGGAGAAGGAAAAGAAGAAGGAGAAAAAGAGGGAGGGGGAAGGAAGAGAAGGGTAAGAAGAAGAAAACATTTAGACACTTGAAATGACTTAGCAACTGAACAACATCTCACACAAAGAAATCAAACATACACCTAAATGAAAAATACAAAACTACAGAATTCTAGAAGAAAATATTAAAAAATCTAGTTTCTTAAAAGTTTTGTCATATGATCCCGCAATTATATTCCTAGGAATTTCTGAACTGATTTTAAAACTCATGTCTATACAAAACTTGTACAATAATGTTTCTGACAAATTTCCACAAAAAACTGATGGCAAACAATATGTTTTCAATAAAATGGTAAATAAACTTTAGTACATCCAAACAGTGAAATAATATTCTGCAATAAAAAGAAATAAGCTATCATGCCACAAAAGACATGGATAAACTTTAAGTGAATATTACTACATGAAAAGGGTCAGATTCAAAAGGCTGATGTATGATTCTAACCACATGATGTTTCCAAAACTCAGTGGAAGTAGAGGGGGGTTGAATAATTCAATTACAGTATTTCTTAGGATGAAGAAACTATTATTCTGTATTACATCGTGAGGGTGGATAGTTGACATTATGTATTTATCGAGACCTTTTAAACTTTGTCGGCTTCCCAGATGGTACTGCCAATGCAAGAGACATAGGAGACATGGGTTTGATCCGTGGGTTTGATCCATGGGTCAGGAAGATCCCCTGCAGGAGGAAATGGCAGCCCACCCCAGTATTCTTGCCTGGAAAAATGGGCATGCATTGTCCCTGCTTTAAAATTTACAGCTTTAAGAGTGAACGATGATATATGCAAACTTCAAATGTTTCTATGGATTGTATATTTTCTGGGGAAAAAAAGTGAAGATTAGCAGTCGGCAATACCTTTATATACATGTTATGATGACAAAGGTTATTACTAAAAGAAAAGTACTTATAAGTTTCAAACAAAAAAGGAAAGAATATGGAATTAGTTAAGAAATACTTTATCCATTAAAAATAAGGACAGAATATACAGGGTGGAGGGTACAATGCACATATAGTAATTGTATATTTAAATACACATTAATAATAAATATAGAAAGTATTTCAAACAATAAAAATATGTGCAATTTATATTGAAAATATCTGCCAATTTAAATGTAAGCGTACCACAAGGTTGAAAATAGAAGGAGGAAAAAGTTGATTATGTAAATAGCAAATTAAAAATTAATATTAATATCAGACAAAATAGTCTTTAAAATGAAAGGGTTTGTAAAAATAAGGAATGTCACATTATAATGATAAAGTTTGCAAAATCTCGAAAGATAAAATAATTTTGATTAGTATTTGCCCAGACATATAAATCAAGATATGCACACTCATATTGAGAGATTTGAAAACACCTTTGGTGAGGTTGTTTCATACATTTATAGTAAATAGAGAATGTGCTGTTACATTATACATTTCATCCTGGATTTCCCTAACCTCTTAAAGAGTTTCTAGAAGTCTTTTGCTTTTGCTTGTGGTGCTAGTGGCAAAGAGCCTGCTTGTCAGTGCAGGAAGGAAACTTTTGAGATGCAGGTTAGATCCCTGGGTCAAGAAGATCCCTGAAGAAGGGGATGGCAACCTATTCCAATGTTCTTGCCTGGAGAATCCCATGGACATAGGAGCCTGGTGGGCTATGGTCCATAGGGTTGCAAACAATCAGATATGACTGAAGCGACTTAGCATAGCACAGCACATAAACTTCCCAGTTTGTTGATGTTTATGAAATGTTAGTCGCTTAGTTGTGTAGCTTGCCAGGCTCTTCTGTGAGTGGAATTCTCCAGGCAAGAATACTGGAGTAGGTAGCCATTTGCTTCTCCAGGGGATCTTCCTGATCCAGGGATTGAACCCAGGTCTCCTGCTTTACAGGCAGATTCTTTACCATCTGAGCCACAAGGGAGGCCCACTGATATTTTCAAAGGAGGTATAAATTTCAAATAGATCCATGTGGTGGATAGTGCTGATTGGGTTAACTATATCTTTACAGACTTTTTTCCTGATTGATCTGTTACTGAAAGAGAATGTTGAGTATGTTACTTACAATAGTGGATTTCCCTGTTTCTCCTTTTAGTTCTATGAGATTTGTCTCACATATTTTGAAATTCTTTTGTTAGCCACATACATGTTAAACATTTGTTGTGTTCTTAGAAAATTAACTCCTTTATCATTATGTGATTTTCCTCTGTATTCATGATATTTTTTTGTGTGGTTGATGAAGTGGGCCTTTCCTGAAATCACTATCGGTACTTCTGTTTTCTTTAGATTTATGTTAGTATACTATGTCTTTCTTCATCCATTTATTATTGATTTGTCAGAATCTTTATATTTAAGGTGGATTTATTGTAGACAATGAGTAACTGGGTTTTTTTAATCCATTCTGATTGCCCCTCAGTTTTTCTAGGTTTATGGCATTTACCGTTAAAATTATTCTTACATTTGGATAAAAATTTTTTTATGGTTATGTTTCTTAATTTAATTCTTAAATTAATGTCAACAAGATTGGAAATCATTTTCTCTTCATTGGCTTTGTGTTTCTTTTTTCTTCCTCTGTTTCTTTCTCCCCTGGTTTAAGCTGAGCATTCTATATGATCTACTTTTATCTACATTCTTAGCATACCAATTATACTTAAAATTTTTTTATGACTTCTTTGTGATTTCCAATATACATTTTAAATTAATGCATTAATCTAAGTTTACCTTCAAATTATACTATGCCATCTTATACATTTCCAATTTCTCAATCTTGTCATTTGTTGTATTAATTTAACCTATCTAAATAGTATAATCACACAAAATGTTACTGTAACTACTTTAAAAGTTATCATTTGTCTTCTCTTTAAAGGACTTGTTTGAATGTTTCTTGCAAGAGAGAGGAGCTGGTGATGAATTCATTGTTTTTATTTCTCTGAAAAACTATTTATTCATCAGTTTTAAAGAACAGTTTTATTGCATGTAGACTTCTGGATGTCTTTCTTTTTTTCTTTCAACAATTTAAATGTTTCACTCCATTTTCTTCTTGTTTGAATGCTTTCTGATAAGAAGTCTGTCGCAGTTCTTAGCTTTGTTCCACAAGTAATGCATTCCTTTCTCCCTTGTCCTGCTCTCAACCCTGACTTCATTCAAGATTATCTCTTTGTCTTTGGTTTTCTGAAATGTGACTGTGATAAACCTAGATATAATTTTAAGAATATTTATTTTGCTTTATGTTCTCTGAGTTTTTGCATCAGTGGTTTTCGTATCTATCACTAATTTTGGAAAGTTTTAGGCTGTTATAAATTTACATATTTCTTTGCTCCCTCCCTTCTCTCTACTCTCTAGTTTTCCATTTACATATGTTATTGTTGTTGCTATTTAGTCACTAAGTCATGTCTGACTCTTTGTCACCCCACGGACTGTAACTTCCCAAGCTCCTTTGTCCATGGGATTTCTCAGGCAAGAATACTAGAATGTGTTGCTATTTCCTTCTCCAGAGCATCTTCCTGACTCAGGGATCAAACCTGCATCTCCAAGATTGCAGGTAGATTCTTTACCACTGAACCACTGTGGTTTCCCAATCTTTTGAAATTATGCTTTCTCCTTTTAGTATTTTATTCTTTTTTTTGTTTGTTTGAAATTTAGTTTGAATGGTCTCTACTGATATATCTTCAAGCTTGCTGATTCTTTCCTCAGCCATGTCTACTCTAATGATTAACCCATTAAAAATATTTTTCATTTCTGAAACAATATTTTTGTTCCTATTATTTTCCATGATAACTTCTTAGAGTCTCCATTTCTATTCTGATGTCACTTATCTGCTTTTTTCATTGGATCCTTATGTTAGTCATAGTTAATTGTTTTAATATTGTTTATTTTTTGGAGTGCTTTATAGTTAATAGACTGAGAGGAAAATAATAAGATTTTCCATATATGCTCTGATCCCACATATACACAGCATCAAAATCTTACACCAGAGTTGTGCATTTGTTACAGTTGATGAACCTACACTGACACGTTATTATCACCCAAAGACCATAGTTTTACATTAGAGTTCATTCTTGGTGTTATACGTTCTTGGTTTGGACAAATGATATGTAGCCACTTTTATACTATAATACATAACAGTTTCACCACCCTAAAGACTGTTTGTGCTCTGACAGTTCATCACCCCCTACCCTTAACCCTTAGCAACCATGGCTCCTTCTACTGTCTAACTGTTTTCATCTTTTCTAGAGTGTCATACAGTTAGAATAATGCAGTATATAGACTTTTCAGATTAAACTCTTTCACTGAGAAATATGCATTGAAATTTCTTCCATATCTTTTTATGGCTTGATAGCTTATATCTTTTCAGTGGTGAATAATATCTCATTGTCTGTATGGTTCATATTTTATTGTTCTTTTCATCTACTGAAGAACATCTTGGTTGCTTCCAAATTCTATTATGAATAAAACTTCTGTAAATATTTGTGTGCAGTTTTCTGTGTGAACATAGTTTTTAACTTCTTGGGCAAAGGAGCAAATTGTCATCCAAAGTGATTGTATCATTTTGCATCCTGACTAGCAGTAAATGAGAATTCCTGTTGTTCCCATGCTGGTCAGCATTTGGTAGTGCTAATGTTTTGCATTTTGGCCATTCCATTAGGTATGTAGTGGTATCTCCTTGTTTTAATTGGCAATTCCTGATATGATACTGAGTATCTTTTAATATGCTTATTTGATATCTGTATGTATTCCTCCACCCAACATATTGAGGTATGAAGTGAAGTCAGTCAGTCGTGTCTGACTCTCTGTGACCCCATGGACTGTAGCCTACCTCTCTGTCCATGGGATTTTCCAGGCAATAGTACTGGAGTGGATTTCCATTTCCTTCTCCAATAAATTTTCTAGGCAAGAGTACTGGAATGGGTTGCCATTTCCTTCTCCAGGGGATCTTCCTGACCCAGGAATCGAACCTGGGTCTCCCGCATTGCAAGCAGACGCTTTACTGTCTGAGCCACAAGGGAAGCCTATATTAGTTGACAATAAAAATTGTATCTATCTACTATGGTCTGAATGTTTATGCCTCACAAGAATTCTCATGTTGAGAATGTCTGATGAAGTGGTATTATTAGTGGACCTTTGTCAAGGGATTATGCCTTGATGGTGGAACCTTCATGCCTTATAAAAGTNCCTATATTAGTTGACAATAAAAATTGTATCTATCTACTATGGTCTGAATGTTTATGCCTCACAAGAATTCTCATGTTGAGAATGTCTGATGAAGTGGTATTATTAGTGGACCTTTGTCAAGGGATTATGCCTTGATGGTGGAACCTTCATGCCTTATAAAAGTGGTTCCAAGAGTAATGCCTAATCATTTTTGCCTTTGAGGATACAATGAGAAGTCTAAAACCTGAAATAGGGCCCTCACCAAAGTATACCAGCGCTATTACGTTGCACTTCCAGCCTCGGAAACTAGGAGCAGTACATTTTTGCTATTCATTAGCTACCTGTATGCTATTACAGTTGCACAAACAGACTAAGACAGTATTTAAGGTATATAACACGATGATTTTATATGCTTGCACTGTGTATCTTCCCTAACCACATGTCTGTTCAGATCTTTTCCCCATTTTCTATATGAGTTGTTTTCTTACTGCTGAGTTTTAAGAGTTCTTTTTACATTTGGATAACAATTTTTTTAATTTAAGATGTCTTCTGAAAATATGCTTTCCCAATGTGACCTGCATTCTTATTCACTTGAGAGCATTTTTCCATAACATATTTAATTTTAATGAAATCCTGTGTATCACATTTTTTTGTGTGTGAATTATGCCCTAGTGTTGTATTTTAAAAATCATCACCATGCTTAACATTATCAGAATTTTTTCCTATGTTATCTTCTAGGAGTTCTATAGTATTTCATTTTACATTTAGGTCTATGATCCATTTGTGCTATTTTTGTGAAGAGTGTGAATGTTTGTTTAAATTATCTTTCTCTCTCTCTCTCTTTTTTTTTTTTTTTTTGTTATGTGGATGTCCAGTTTTTCTACCACCATTTGTTGAAAAGATTATTCTTGCTCCTTGGCATCCTTTTTCTTTTTTTATCAAAGATCAGTTAACTACATCTTTGTGTAAGTACTTCTTCTTTTTCATTGACCTATTTGTTTATGCTTTTGGTAATACCACACTATCCTATTTATTGTAGCTTTATAGTAAATCTTTAATTTGGATAATGCTAGTCTTCAAATTTTTGTCCTTCTTTAATATTGTATGGCTATTCTGGGTATTTTGGCTATTCTGGGTATAAGAGAAGGAAATGACAACCCATTTCATTTTTCCTGCCTGGAAAATCCCATGGATGGACGAGACTGGTAGGCTACAGTCCATGGGGTTGCAAAGAGTTGGACAAACTGAGCAACTTCACTTTCACTTTCATTCTGGGAATTTTAGCTTTCCATATAAACTTTAGAATCAATTTGTTGCTATCCATAAAATACCTTGCTGAAATTTTGACTGTGATTGTGTTAATAGATCAATTTGGGGAAAACTGATATCTTGGCAACGTTGACTTTCCCTATCCATAACCACAGAATAGTTCTCCATTTATTAATTTCTTAGAATTTATTTTATTAATTGGAGTTTTTTAGTATTTCTTACATTGATCTTGTATATTTTTTGTTAGATTTATGACTAAGTACTTAACTTTTGTGTGCTATGATGTTATAATTGTTAAAATTTCAAATTACATTTGTTTCTGGCTTGTATATAGAAAAGCAATTGTTTTTTCTTTAATATTAATCTAGTGTTTTGCAAATTTTCTAGGGTGATTATTAGTTCCAGAAGGGATTTTTTGGGTCAGTTTTTTTCTTTTTTTTAAGATTTTCTACATAGGCAAACATGTCCTCCTTGAAAAAAGATATTTGTATGACTTCATTTCTAATATGTACATATTTTAGTTCTTTTTCTTGTCTTCATGCATTACCTAGAAGTTCCAGTACAATGTTAAAAAAAAGTAGTAAGAGGGGACATCTTATCTTGGTCCCAATTTCAGCATAAAAGCTTCTAGTTTGTCAACATTAAGTACAGTGTTAGCTGGGTGAATGTTCTTTATCAAGTTGAGAAAGGTCTTTATTCCTAGTTTACTGAGAGTTATGAATAGGTATAGGATATTGTCAGTTGTTTTTCTGTATCTATTGATATGATCACATGAGTTTTCTTCTTTAGCCTGATGTAATAGATTACTTTAATTGATTTTTGAACATCCTACCAGCTTTACATACCAGGGTCATGGTGTATAATTATTTTTATACATTGTTAGATTTAAATTGCTAATATTTGTTGAGGTTTTCACAAGAGAAAATGCTTTATAGCTTTTTGTTGTTGTTACTGTTGCTATTGTTTTTATGTAATGTCTTTATCTGGTTTTGGTGTTAGGGTGATGCTGTCCTCATTGAATAAGTTATAAGATATCTTCTCTACTTTCTATCTGGAAAATATTATGATGAAGAGATAAAATTTCTTCCTTAAATATTTAGTAGAAATTTCCATTGAACCTACCTGAGTCTTGCACTTTCTGTTTTGGAAGATTATTAAATTTTGATTCAATTTATTTAATAGATATATGCCCATTCAGATGCCTATCTCTTCTTGTATGAAACTTATGGATTTTGTCTTTTAAGCAATTGGTCCATTTCATGTACATTATCAAATTTATGAGCATAACATTTATAATATTTCTGTATTATCCTTTTAATGTCCATGAAATCATTAATCATGCCCTCCTGCTTTCATCTATGATATTAATGATTTGTGTCATCATACTTATTTTAATTTGCTTGTCAGTTAATTTTAAAAATTGGGTAGTATTTAAGTATGGTTCATGCATTCGCTTTGTCTTTAGAGGCTGCATTTTTTCTGGCATGCCTTGTAATATTTCAGTGAAACTCAGACATGTGATATTGAGTACTAAAAACTGTGGTAAATATGTCTTAATGTGAGATCTTATGTAAATCATGCTAGCAGTCAGACTGTGTTTGCTATAGCTATAAGGTTCCAGAGGCTTTAGTGACCCCCTATTGTCCTTGTTTTTATCTCCCTTGGTGCTTTGGCACTTGTATAGGTACTCATCCTGAAAGGAACTTTGTGTCTTGCATATTTTTTATCCATAATAATTGTATATCTGTTATTGTACTGTATCGCTGTTGGTGTGATGATAAGGTATGGGGAGAAGTATTCTATGATTGTGATTAATTTTTTTTATTCTGATGGACCTATGTCCTTGAGTTGTGATCTTCACTGGTGTTTCTAAGCATCCACCACCACCAAGGTGAGGTAGATTAAAAATATGGTAAAATTATTTTCTTCTGGAGAGGACACCTTTGTTATGGAAAGTGCTCTGGTATCATCATATTTCTTACTTTCCCCTTCTCAACTGCCATGCCTATCAGGGGATGTTTTTTAGTTATGCATTGTGAAAACGTGATCAGGTTCCTGAATGGAACACACTTAATGAAAGTGTGAGAACATGCTTACAACCATTTTCCCCAGGAGTTTCTCACTCTCATGATAGTCTAAACTCAGCCTCTAGCAATTGTGTCCCTCCCAGTATACAGATAAGCAGATTGTAATTGTGACTTTCTGGGTTTGCCTAACTTTCCAGATCATGGGATACAGGTTTGACTTGTAAACTCAATTCTCTGATGGGTCCAAGAAGATTAACTGACTTGCAGTTGGTTTGGTTTTTACGTGTAAGGATGGAATGATGACTTCTAAGTTCCTTACATATCTGAGCTAAAACTGGAAGTATATAATGAAGTTTTAATTTATTTTCAGCATAGAGGAACCTGGAAAATGTTTTCAGTTCAGTTGCTCAGTCGTGTCTGACTCTTTGTGACCCCATGAATTGCAGCACACCAGGCCTCTCTGTCCATCATTAACTTCCAGAGTTCACTCAGACTCACATCCATTGAGTCAGTGATGCCATCCAGCCAACTCATCCTCTGTCGTCCCCTTTTCCTCCTGCCCCCAATCTCTCCCAGCATTAGAGTCTTTTCCAATGAGTCAACTCTTCACATGAGGTGGCCAAAGTACTAGAGTTCCAGCTTCAGCATCNCCTGGTGTGCTGTGATTCATGGGGTCGCGAAGAGTCGGACACGACTGAGCGACTGAACTGAACTGAACTAAGTACCATCTACTTTCTGAAAAGTACATATTATGTTTAGATTGCAAGTGAAATTATGGAGTCAAATAAAATCTGAACTGATCAACGCACACCCCGTGATTTCAGCTGCTTAGAAGAGCTGAGTATGACAAAGGAAGCAAAAAAGGCCCACCAGAACACAGGCCAAACACTCCCACACTAAGATGTGTAGACTCAGCAGCAGGGAATGCCTCTAGTTACTTTCTTAGAGTTTATTTACTCCAACTCTACAAACAACTCTAATGAGCTCAGACGTGCCTCATTTGCAGAGAATAGTACATTAGGAAAAGCATATTTAAGGGCAAATATATCTGAAAGTGGGGACATTGGCAACAATAGAAGGAGCGAGCTGGGAGCAAGGTCAGAGAAAGAAAAATCATACTAAGCCTGGTAGTAATTCCAAAAAGCATAGTTTGGCAATGTTTGACGTAGGGGAAGTAATTCTACAAACCATCAGAGCCCATCTTACAGATGTCATTTTAGTACTGCTCCTGCTACTGCTAAGTCGCTTCAGTCGTGTCCGACTCTGTGTGACTCCATAGATGGAAGCCCACGAGGCTCCCCCATCCCTGGGATTCTCCAGGCAAGAACACTGGAGTGGGTTGCCATTTCCTTCTCCAATGCATGAAAGTGAAAAGTGAAAGTGAAGTCGCTCAGTCGTGTCCGACTCTTAGCGACCCCATGGACTGTGGCCCACCAGGCTCCTCCCTCCATGGGACTTTCCAGGCAAGAGTACTGGAGTGGGGTGCCACTGCCTTCTCAGTGAGGCATAATAATGATGTTGAATCATTTGTTAAAGACAAATTAAATTATGTTTTTCTTCTAAAGAAGGGGAGAAGGATGTAATTCATTCCAGAATTTTAAAATTCAAGATAGCACATATTTTAAAGATATTTTGGCAAGTAAAGGGATGAGCTTTTTTTTAAAATAACTTTTTAAATATACAATTTTATTTATTTACTTATGGCAGTGCTGGGTCTTCATTGCTGTGTGGGCTTTCTTCTAGTTGCAGAGAGCAGGAGCTACTCTCTCTCTGCACTACGCAGGCCTCTCCCTGTGGTGGCTTCTCTTGTTGCGAAGCATGGGCTCTAGAGCATAGGCTCAATAGCTGTGGCATGGGGGCTTAGTTGCTCTGTGGCATGTGGAATTTTCCCGAATCAGGGATCGGGAGACACAATGCATGTGTCTCCTGCATTGGCAGGTGGATTCTTTACCACTGAGTCAGCAGGAACGCTCAGGGATAAGCTTTGATCATCAGGAAAATTAATAAATATGTAGGGTAGTTTCACCTTGACAATGTTGTTTAAATGTGACATCACTACAATAAGAGCAGACACCAAAGCTGGGCTGAATTGAACCTGTAGGGGTAGACAGAATGGACCCTAGGGGTCTGGACAGAGAGGAAAGTTGACACAGGCCTTGGGTGTCAATGTGTACTGACAAATGCTGAAACAAACCCTAAGATAATACAGCACCACAGGCCTTCAGAAGACAGCCTGCCTTTCTGATCCACGATGGATGGTCTCACACAGGGACTGGAGCAACCCACTCTAGGGGCTACTTTTGTTTGCTTGCTTTTTGTTTTTCATGGTGGCCGAAAGGCAGGTTTGGGTGTGCATATTCAGGTTCAGCTGGTTGCTGCCGCTCTGGTCTAGGCTGGGCCAAGTTGACTGTGCCATAAACTCCTACTCGTATAAGGAAGGAACCAGGGGACTGTGACAAGACAGCCTTCAGCTGAAGACATGCAGAAAGCCTTCGGATCTATGTGCAAAGCAGTTCTGTCCTGGGTTTCTAATACTTCTTTTCCTGGTATTGCAACTAAAATTCTTATAGGAATTCTAAAGTTGAAAGGAACAAACTTGGTAAAGGCTTTGGAGCTGGGAAGATGCAGGTCTGAATGCTGGATACATCATAGGAACAACAATAATACCTACATTATGGGTCTTGTGTAGATTAAGACAACATAAATAGAACATCTAACATAGTGTCTGGCACATAGAAAATACTCAAAAATTGACAGTTAATATGAAAATGTATTTGATTAAGGGTGCCCTCCAGGAAGAGGTGGAGTCTGACTGAAAGTGGTCCTCAGACATCTCTATCAAAGGATATCACCACCACCACCACCACTGCCTCAACCCCAACCCCCTCCACCTACCAACTAACTGTCTCTTCTAAAGGGTGACTTTCGAGAGGGGGCCTGAGATAACAAAACTTAGCCTCACATTCATCTTCTCCCTGAAGTGTGTCAAGCAGGTAAAGTTGTGAGGAAATCAGTGAGGGTCTCACCGAATCAGCCCACTGGCTGGGGAGCTCATTCTCTCCGGTGTAGGACATCCAGGCCTGGTTCCTGTAGGAGGAGGGGGGCGTCGGGATGAAGTAGCCGGTGAAACCAGGTCTGTTGGCAGCTGGGATGGCAAACACTGCTGGCACCGTATTACCTGGCATGGAGGAGATAGATGGGTGAGATTAAGCCAGCGCCTTGCCCACTGGGCTAACATCTGCACAAGCTTGGGGAAGCTGGGAAATAGGATTGTGTCATTGGGGAAGAAGCTCCTGGGAAGCAGGGGGCAACAGATCTCCACCTGTAGCCTCAGCCCCCACTCACCTGCCCAGACAGTAGTAGAGTTACCTGCTGAGACTCGGACCTGGCTTTCTAGAGAAGCGATGGCTCAGCTCCCCTTGCCAAGCCCTCGCCAACTCCCCCATCCCCATTCCTTGCCCCTGATCTGCTGGCAAGAGGAAATGACACCTTGGTGCCAGGGGTTTCCTCTCAGAAGGATGGGTGTTCTTAAAGAGCCAAGAAGAGGAACCAAAAGGAATGGGTTTCATTGGTGGCATTTCTGGACACATTACGCTTTAATAAGTGTTGACAACTGGGTGTTTTAGCCTAAAAGGAACGGTTTGATTAAAAGAAAAAACCCATTAGGGCATGTCCAAACCTCCATGTTCATTGTCTGTAATAGCGAAACACTGGAAACAACCAGTATGTCCCTCATTAGGGGACAGGATAAACTGTGGCATATCACATAATGGAATACCACATGGCAGTGTAAACAAATGAACTAGATCAATATGAGTGTAGCAACCTGGAGAACTTTTGCTAACAACGTTTAATCAAGAAAATAGTGCAAAAGGAAAGGTATAGCTTGACATCACTTATGTAAATTTAAAATATATACAGCATTAATACAGTATATTGTTGTAACATAGTGAAACGTTAACACCTACGACTTAAGGACTGTGATTACCTCTGGGGAGAAGGAGAATGAATTGGGGGTAGACAGCTGTATCTGGAATGCTTTTTTTTAAAGGTCTGAGGTCTGGAAAGATGTTAACACCCACTCTGACTGTAATATATCTTAGTATTCTGTCAGATTTCAGATACTGTAAACAAGAGCAGTAGCTCTCCTAGCCAGGGCTACAGGAGATCCAGAAATACAGTCACTTTGATCCCTGAGCCTGGCGGACAGAAAGTGGAGAGCGGAGAAGGCAAAGAACAGAGGTAGGAGGGGGTGACGCTGGGGCAGGGCGCGGGCCTCTTCCAGGCTTTCTCCTCTAGCCCACCTGAGTAATTTAAAGCCGACTGATCCAGCTGCGCCACGGACACGGGGCCTCGGGACACCTGCGCGAAGGAGGCGCTGTCGTGCAGCTGGGCGGGCTCGGGCCCCGCGGACTCGGCCATCCTAGTCTTGCTGCCAACGTCCGAAGTGGACCTGGGCAGGGAGAAAGGCCACCTTAGCCGCCTGCTGGGACAGCGGCCCGCGGGGTGAGGCGCGGCTCCCGGGGCAGGTCACCGCCGGGGAAGCGGGGGAGCGCCTCGGCCTCCGAGCGACAGGACTGCTGGGCCCCGGGCCTGAGTTTGCAGCCCCCGGCCCCCCGATGACAAAGGGAGCCCAGACTTGCAGCAGCCGTCGTGGTGGCCGAGCTGGAGTCATTTTTAGACATTCAAGGTCAGTGCTCCCCTGTGGGAGACTCTTGTGTCTCTGGGGAGAAGAACACTTCATCTCCACATAAACATGAGCCAAGCAATTAGCACTGGGTCTTAGCTGGGGATGGTCAACCAGGCGATGACATCACCGGCAGCCAATGGAAAGGCTTCGTCTGGAGAGCAGCTGGAAGCAAGAAACCCCAGGCTCCGGAAGCTCGGGCTGGGGTCTGCTCTCCGGAGCAGAAGCCTAGCGCTTGCTGAGTGTTATGAATGCGAGAACACGTTTTTGTTCCACAGGTAAGCAGAGAATCTGGCCCACTTAACACCCATTTCCACTTAGTGCTCAGAAAGCCAGGTAATAAGAGGGGGCTGGGGTGGGGGCACCGGCCTCTCCCCGCAGTATAAAGGGTGCTTTAACCAGTCTCTCTCTTCTCTTTGGCGGAGGCACTCCGGCTTTCCTAAAATTCAGATGGAAGGAGGCAAAAACAGCCACAGCGGGTAGCAGGCTGTCAGCCCACGGGGCCACTCTCTGCACAGGGGCTCAAGGGAGCGGGACAGTAGGCATGGGTCTGAGTCCTAACTACCTCCTCTCTCTGAGCCCCAGTTTCCACAAAGGGGAGGGTGACTCCATCTCAGAGTTTCCTCTCTGGTCCAACCCTCTGGGTTCCTATGGAGGGAGTGACCTCCTGATACTTGGTGAGGATGACAAATGGTGCAGAAGGACATGAAAGGAGAAATAAGAGGTAGGTGTGGGCCTTCAGCAAATGTAGCATGAATCACGGATGACAAGCTCCTCCAATTCAGAACCCTCAGGAGTAACTATTCCCCAGAGAGGGTCAGACACTGGCTGTGAGGATTAAACTCCACATGAGGTGGGTGTAGGGGACCAGGACTGTGGGGTCTCTTCTTTCTCCTTCTCTCCTTTTCTCACTCCCACAGCTCTCGCCTCTCACGTGCTGTTTCTAGGCATCACTACTCCTTTGGAAAACCATCCTGGGAAAATCCCTGGATTCTGCTCCGCACACGTGGCCACCTTTGAGGACTCCCAGAGCC
Source organism: Neotragus pygmaeus (assembly GCA_006410875.1). Taxonomy (NCBI): domain Eukaryota; kingdom Metazoa; phylum Chordata; class Mammalia; order Artiodactyla; family Bovidae; genus Neotragus; species Neotragus pygmaeus. Next base: position 284,184 of record SJYV01038801.1, read on the forward strand.
TCTGAGATCATTTAGAACTTTGCTCTCATTTGACAGTTAAGGAAAGAGGAGCCAGAGAGGTGAGGCATCGTGCCTGGGGTTACACAGCAGGCTGCTGGCAGGTAAGGTGGAGCCCTGGTCCACCGTCCCCACCCCCCACCCCCACTCTGAGCTTGATTGGGGTCAAAGGGTGATGTTTACATACAGCTCAGCATCCTAAACTGCTGGAAATGAAGGGAGGGNGTTACACAGCAGGCTGCTGGCAGGTAAGGTGGAGCCCTGGTCCACTGTCCCCACCCCCCACCCCCACTCTGAGCTTGATTGGGGTCAAAGGGTGATGTTTACATACAGCTCAGCATCCTAAACTGCTGGAAATGAAGGGAGGGTTGTTTCTGAGGAAAACTCATTTCTTTTCACCATTTTCACAAAGTTCAGACCTGTGGCCCACATACAGCATGACAAGCATTTTGGGGGAGGCTATGGTAGGAAGGCCAGGGCAGTGGCCCATATGGACCCCGAGGCACAGTATGGGCCCCTTTCCCAGCCCTGGACGTATTGACTATTCCAACCTCCCCAGTGCTCTTGGCTGTTGTTTCCTATCTACACTTAAAGCGTGTGCTTTTTATAGTGTTACAGAGCAAAGAGAATGCTGAATATGTGCTTCCCAGCTGACCTGTCCAAGTTCATGTACTTTCAGCCTCCCCATCTTGGAAGGCAAGAGTTAGGGCAGGAGCCCAGACACACTGCTCCCCAGCCTCTTGGACACCACCCCTCAGTAACGAAGGGTCTTCTGACACACACACCTGCAAGAGGTGCCCAGACTTGAGAGAGCTGTTGTGATGGCCCAAACTGGAATAATTTTTAGATGCTCAATGTCAAGGCATGAGGTTTTCAGGGTATGGGGCAGTGGACCTTGGGTTTTTTCAATTGTGAGTTCTACGGGACTTTCCATTTTCAATGGTAAGAAAGTAAGGCCAACCCTCTGTGGCCCCACTTCTTTCATGGCATTCAAGGTGGTCACATGGTTGTCTCTACAGGTGATGCACCCCCGAGTGGGGCAGGGCATGAAGGAAATACGTCAGGGCAGGGCTCACAGGACCAAGTCCTCTGCAGATATCCCAAACAAGGCAAAGAAAGGAATGTGTTACCGCCTGAGAGAAGCGACGGCCACAGGGCCCGTCCGCGGAGGCACAGGTGGAGGGGGAGAGCCCATGACCATTTCGGGAAGCTGGGAAAACCTGTAGGCCTGAGAGAGAGAGGAGCAGACAGGGAGACACAGGTTAATATCTGGTGCTCATCAACACACAGGTTCTTCTCACTTAAAAGGGAAGCAGACTTCTGAGGCTAACATCCCCCTCCATCACCCTTAGCATGTCCCCAGTCCCCTCTTCTGTCTCATCCACCCCCGCTCTCCCCTTGCTGGGCCCTTGCAGTCAGNTGGGGGGGGTGGGGGTGCAAAGAAGATCAGGCCAGGCAGTGTATGTGTAAGTATTTTATGATCTATAAAGCATGGTTTAAAGATAAAGGATCAAAACTGTCAAGTGAAGACTGTAATCAACTTGGGAGGGGAGAAAAGAAAAATGGTCAGAGACAGGACCAGCAAGCCAGACCACAGCCTCTGAGCAGGAGAAAAATCTAGGAATGCTCTCTGCAAAGACAAAGCGTGGCTTGTGCTTCTTATTCATTTTTTTTCTATAGGTATCATGGCCTGCCGTATCTCTTAAGGAACAAGATGATAGGGCTTTAAACCTGAAGTTATCCAGATAAAAGGTAGCAAGAGAGAGAATCCATAAACAGGATTCTTTAAAATGAATGAGGGCTTTTCCCTCCAGCATTATAGGCATCCCACATGGCACAGTGGTGAAGAATTCACCTGCCAATGCAGGAGATGAAAGAGATGTGAGTTCAGTTCCTGGAGTAGGAAATGGCAGCCTGCTCCCATATGCCTGGAGAATCCCATGGACAGGAGCCTGAGAGGCTAGAGTCCATGGGGTCTCAAAGAGTCAAACATGACTGAGCACACACACATTATGGCAGACTACCTACTCATAAGGGCCAGCCCACTAAACAGCAAGTAGATCCTGATCCGAGGTAAAACGTGGCTTTTAATGCATGCTGGAATTGCACGATGTAAGGAAATCTTAAGGATTCCATCCACTATCCACCCTTTCCTTCCCACAGCATAGCAAACTAAAATAAAAATTGTGAGCTGAAATCAGAGGTGGAAACAATGAGTAGTAAACAAATATGAAAGGTGAGATTGCCTGGAAAACAAATGCCATATTGGCAATCAGTTAAGAGATCAAGCCTGGGATAGGCAAGGTGAGGCAGGTAAAACCGAGACCCTTACAGCCAACCTAGGCTCTCCTTTTGGTTCAGCTCTGTGGACACGTCAGTCCCTCTGTGCCTTATCTTTCTATTACTTATTTTCCTTGTGAAATAAGGCACTGAACTACTTCATGGGTTTCCACAAAAAACATTTCTTTAGCCATGACACCATTCTGATATAGCCCAAATACATAAGCAAATCAAAGTAGAACTGCTCTGGCTGAAGCTGAGGGTGGGGATGCCCTAGTGAGTTTGACCCTTTGCTTACCTGCACGATGGCACCTGGGGACTCCCTGAACCCTATGGTTTTGCAGAGTTTGAAAACCATTGTCCTTCCAGCTTGGCATTCCACTATTATCAACAAACCAACAAGTAAGGACATGCCTTTCCCAAAACAGAGAAAGAGGTGTCTAGCCCCTCGTCTCTCTTCTGGCTTCTCCTGATATCAGTAGAGGAGACAGGCAACTTATTTTTATCCCTGGTTCTTGGAAGGCATACTCTGTAGTCAACACAGTTTTCCAGCCAAGCAAATGCATTCGGGGTCTCTGTCTTGTAACAGTTAACCAAAGAATTGATTAAAAGTTCTGAATGTTTGACAAGTACCAAGGGAATTTCCTTCTTTGGATGATTTTTTCCAGGTACAAAGCAAGCCTGCACAGGAGATCAAGGTCTCCTTTGGTCTGTACCCTTGGCACTCCTGGGCAGCTATAGGGTCACATGAAAAGCAGAAAGGCCACCTTTGCCCTGGGCTGAGGAATTCCCGCCAGCAGTGTCTTCCTCCCTTCCCCTGCGCGGTTCCCCCATGGGTCCACGTCCTCCTGGATTTGCATTCTAGCTCCTTTCCATGTGTTTGGAACCTGACTCCCTGCCAGCTGCCTTGTGACTCAGATCTCACTGGAAGCTATTGTTCAAAACTGTTACCTTGTTCCAGGTTTCTAGTTCCATGACAGTGGCCGTGAGGGGCCCAGTCTGGCACTCAAGGACACCATCTTTGGGGATCCTTGTCCTCTGGCTAGAAAGATCAGACACTCGGAACTGAAAGCAGGCTTTACAAATAGCTCTTAGGTCTCCTGGGTGGAAGGAGCCTGGATATAACAAGAAGAGGCCACTCTTTGAGCTCAGAAGTTTGGTTGTAAAACTAGAGGAGACAGTGACCACAGTCTGCTCAAGGTTCCCAGTCCCGATGGCCTTGGGCAAGGGGTGAGGGGGTGGGTCAGGGCCATTCTTTCTAGCAAACCCAGTGGAGAATGAGCCCAGGTGAGACTCCCTGTGTGCTGGACCCTCCTTGTGCACGTGCATCCATCCAGAGGTGGGGAATCCGGTCAAGATCAACCTTGGCGGGGGGTAGCACTAGAGGGGTGACAGGTCAAAGGGGGCAGCCTGCAGTTGGAGGAACAGATCAGGGTCTCAGGCTTTGCGCTGGTGGGAGAGCGAGGACTCACAGGCCAAAGCCACCTACTCTAGCTGGAGGCCACTGTCCAGGGCCAGCCAGTCAGCCCCAGGCCAGAGCGGATATGCCAGTTTTTCCATTCCTGCTGACAATGCTGGCCTCCACTGCATGTGAATACTGCTTCCTTCCGCACCCCTTCCACCACACTGTGAATACTGCTCAGCACAACCTGTGTCTACCTAAGGCCCCATGCAGCTATAGATAACTTTACATCCTACTGCACGAAGTCGAATCTTCCAGAGGATAGTTCTTATTTAGTTGAAAACAGATGGCATGGTAACTGAAGATGGACCCCATGGTGAAAACCCAGTGTTTATCTTGATCTCTCAGCTTACCAGGAGTTACTGAGAGCAACACTGGGGCTCTCAAGGCGCTGGGATTCATAGAAGGTTCGAGCTGGAAAGAACAGGAGACACCAAGACCTCACTCCTTACCTTAACACAGAGGGAAAAGGAAACCCAGAGAAGTGAACTGACTTGCCCAAAATCATACAGCCAGTTTAAGGGCACTGTCTCAAAATTCTGAGCCAAGGGTGGTGTGGTGCAGAGCATATGGGTTTGGAGTCAGACAAAACTAGAGTTGCAACCTGGTTTGACCTTGACCAGGTGCTTGACTTCAAGTAACTTACCTCTGTACCTGTTTTCTCATTAGGTAATGAAAGTAACAGGATCATACCCCCATTTCAAAGGCTATTTAAGACTCATTTTATATGTTGATGTGATGTCTGGCACATAGTGGGTACTCAATAAATGATATGCTCTTCCTTCTGAGACAAGATAATATTTGATACAGTAATTGTAGTAACCAAGACCTTGCCACCACAGTTCCTTGAATCCAGGGCCCTTCCTCTGCCCCAAGAACATTTTGCCTTCCTGCCCCAGGGAAGGAAGTCCACTATCACTAAAGATGGCCCAAGAGCCAACTCTTCCTGGCATTTCAAAAGCTAAAGTTATTAAAATGCAAGAGTTTAGGATTTTGATATCAAAAACCTAAGCTCTTAAAGCACTCAAAGCTGATGCCAAAACGAGCTTTGAAAAAAGTGAGGTACCTTTAGACCAACGGTCCCTAAGCTTTTTGACACCTCGGGCCTGCTTCATGGGATACAGTGCTTACATGGAACTGGGAGGGGGGTGATTTCAGGATGATTGAAGCATATTACATTTATTGTGCACTTTATTATTATTACATCCCGCCCCCCCCGATCATCAGGCGTTAGATCCTGGAGGTTGGCAATCCCTGGTTTAGATCACTCTGCCCCTGTAATAGGCAAAGACCCTTACGAAGAGCAGAGCTTAGATGCTAATGAGTCTGGAGAAGGGGCTCTGTGTCCCATCTCAGTCTGGGAGAACAAGGGATGGGGAGGAGAGAATAAATAGAAGGAAGATGTTAGAGAGCGGAGAGGGGCAAGGGCTTGTGTGTATGTAAGACGGAGAGGGAGAGAGGAGAGGCAGAAGGGAGAGAGAAGCCTCAAGTGTGTGTCTGTGTAAGACAGAGAGGGAGGGAGGGAGAGGAGAGGCAGAAGGGAGAGAGAAGGCTCAAGCATGGCAGGAAGGGAAAGAGAAGTCCGGAGAGAGCTTGTAAGCAGGAGGACCAAGAAACAGCTGTGCTTTCCCCAGACCAACACCTGCAGACTAGGTGGAGAGGAGCGCTTCTCAGAGGTGCCGCCCAGAGTAGTTAGATGAGAATAAAATGAGATCAAGTACTGAAGCTTTCTTCACCCTCTGACCATGCTTTGCACCATGTAGGCACCCACCCCTACTCCTACACACACACACACACAAAATAAGCTTAATCAGAGATGGGGAGGGAGGCCCTAGAGACTGAGCTTTTGGCACTAGAACGCCGTTACAGAGAAACAGTTGCCTGTCTTGCACACCTGAGTTTGTGACCTGAGCTGCATATTCCTCTCCTCCCTCCCTCTCCCCCTTTCCACGCAGTATTCCTGTACAAAATGTGATTTTTACTCACTTGAATGATTTCTCTAACCCTGAAGGGATATGCACTTGCCAGACACTGGGCACGCTGTTGGTTTTCAAGGGGGATTCCTTGGGGCAGCCCGTAGGCAAAGATGTCCAACCCAGGCTGTCCCAGGTAATATAGAGCAACCTACCTTCACAGACTCTGGGAGTTGCAACACTCCATTGTTGGCAGCTAGCATAACTGACTCCCTCTTGGGCCTGTTCAGTTCCTCCTATCCTTCCATTGACCCTACCCGAGACTGTACCGCATGGTCAATCACTTCTGTGCTGTCAAGGGCTTTGTAGTTAATAGACATTATCTAATGATCATTAGGTTCCAGGTGGCCTTATGCTCTGCTTCTCTCCCGTGATAAAGGCTTTCATGATGTAGTCCCTGCACCCATAAGACTAATTACCCATCATAAATCTTGACTTAGGAATGCACTCCCTGACTCCCTGTCCCCCAAAACCTAGGTTAACTATAGTGCAGCTGCTAATGCTCCTGGATCACCCCCTGCCCTATCCTACCCTGTACGTAAGTTACCCTATAATAGTGATCCATTGATTACATGGAACTGCCTCATTTTTCAGTCTCCAGATGCCTCTTGGTTTGTTGGGTTCCCTCCATCCTTAAACACCATTCAGCACTGCCTTGGGTAGACCTCTCCTGTTGTTCCAACTTCACCAAACTGCCAATGACTTTTATGTAAGAACTAACATTGAACCCCCACCCCCCTGCCACTTCCTGCCCCACCAAACCTGGCTGGATGGGAGCTCAGAATAGATTAAAATTAGATTTGGAGAAACACAAGAAATGTTGAACATTTTTGAACCCAAGTGCTGTGGATGTAACTTCCTGCCTGATATGCCTGGTTATCTCATCATTAAGAAAGTTTAAGATGGAGTCTTTTGTTTTATTTTTGAAGGGAGAGGAGGAAAACAGGCTATAATCTTCTCAATTCTATCTTAGTAGAGATGTCTCTCTTACAAGGGGTATGATAGGGATGAACAAAACCCCATCCAACTGGGGAGGCTTCCTTATAAGAAGAGCACACTCTGAAGTTTAGATTTGAGTTCTCATCAGAGCCTGGGACAACCTTCTGGCTTACCTGACCAGAGGGTGGAAAGAACATGGGCTTTGAAGTTAGAGAGCCCTGGGTTCCAACCCCAGTTCTGTCCTGTGTCACCTTGGGCAACTTTCTTTACTTCCCCAGGTCTCAGTTTCCCATGGAGTACGTGGGGGATAGTAATGTTGACTTCATGGGGTGGTTGTTAGATCAGAAGAGACAATGTGCATGTGTGCTAAGCTGTGTCTGACTCTGTGTGACCCCATAGACTGTAGCCCACCGACTCCTCTGTTCCTGGGATTCTCCAGGCAAGGATTCTAGAATGGTTGGCATGCCCTCCTCCAGAGGATCTTCCAAACCCAGGGATTGAACCTGTATCTCCTGTGTCTCCTGCACTGCAGGCGGATTCTTTACCACTAGTAACACCTGGGAAGCCCTGGAAGAGACAAGCCTAATATCCTATTTAGTGGGAGCTCCATAGATAGCAGCTGTTGTTATTATCACTGTTAGTTACATTTATAAGGCCTCTAGTGGGGAAGATGTTTTTACCCTGCTGCCTTCCTTGGAGGGCTTCCTGGGTAGCTTAGTAGTAAACAATCTGCCTGCAGATGTAGGTGACACAGGAGATGAGGGTTCGATTCCTGGGTCGGGAAGATCCCTGGAGAAGGAAATAGAAACTCCAATATTCTTGCCTGGAAATTATGGACAGAGGAGTCTGGTGGGCTACAGTCCATGAGGTCACAAAGAGTTGGACACAATTGAGCATGCACACATACCTTTCTCAGCATCCCCTACTCTGACACCAACAGGAAGGCTATAGGATGTTTTCATTCAACTTGGCAGAGACCCATTATGGCTGCTAGCAAAATTGGATTGGTCATTAGGTGTCAAGTCCAATTTCTTCACAGATTCAAGGGGGTAAAATATGATCAACAGTCTTCTGAACTGAGGTGCAGGAATCCCCAGCTGCCAGCAATAACCTTTTTCGTGATATAAATGCCATCACCCTGGCCGAATGCATTTAGAACCAGCAACTTCCAATTATCCTCCAGTAGAGCTTGGAGTGCTTCCTTTTTGGAAGCTGAAAAGTAATCATAGTTATCATTCTAAATTGTCACCTTGTCCATTGATTTCCACATTATCGTAGCACAAGAGGGCTTGGCAGGAACTTGGGTTAAGAATTATCATTGCTATTGTGTATTGTTAGCCATTTCTCTTTTCACTAAAATAAGGACCTCATGTGTTGTTGGCAAAGGGAAACCTTAACAATGAAAAAACTGCCTTTGATATTCAGTTTGATGGATCGTCTCTCTTCTGTGTTATTTCTCAATCCACTTCCACTCTTTGGTGGCTTCATTTTTTCAAAGTATATAATGCTAATGTTTCTGCCTTTCTTGGCACAATTGCCAATCCTGAATTATAGCAAACAGAACCATCTAAGCTTTCATATTCCCACAATGACATTTTTAGATGGTTTTGTTAAATTGAGGCATATGGATGTGGGTTGTGGCATCTTCTAGCCTGTCATTGGAAGACTCATCCTAGTTGTTTAAGTTTTTGTCTCTGAAATCCAGATCTGCTCACAGATCCCCAGAATCTGGCCTCCAGCTAGAGGGCCCCAGTCATTCCTGAGGATCATCTTTAAACAGAAGTGAGGCTTCCCTGAGCACCCAGAGCATGCTCTTAAAAAGAGTATAACAGAGTAGAAGAAAAAGATGTCATCTCAGTAGTGTCAGGAAAAGGGAGATAAGCAGTGGAACCCAGTGGAAAAAAGAGAATATTTTTATCATAATGACTACATTTATCCAGTAATTCCATACCAGGCTCCATATGAAGCACTCTGATTAAAATCCACTAACACCTGTTGGGTGCTAAGTGCCAGGACCCTGCTGAGCATTTTACATGAATTATCCTCCTTTCCCCACTGCAACTCTCTTCTCATCACAATTCTATGGCTAAGGAGACAGGAGGCTCAGAGTTACGGTCACCGGGTAAGGTCATACAGTTGGTGAGTGCCATTCCACTCTGGGTAGAGGGAGAATTTGGGGATATGGTCAATGTCTGGAATCAGAAAGGATGAGTCGATGAAACTGAAGTCAGTGTGGATCAGTGTAAGGATGGATACAGGTAGCCTCCTCCAAAGGACAGCCACTTTATGTGGTAAGATTAGTGTTTTCAACATCTCAGTGAGAAAATCCCTTCTTCCCCCATAAAGAAGAGTACCAATTTAATGGGCAATTAGTTAAGAAAACTGTGATTGTGGAAACTGTAATATGACTGTCATGGGAAAGTATTTTAAAGTACCCGATTTGCAAGGCTCAGTGAGCATTTTTCTAACTCTTTCTGGAAAAAAAAGGTATGTGGATTCTCATCTGATGGGAGCATGGCCAGTGGCAGCCCCAGAGTTGCTGGCACTCTTCTGGAAGTCAGTGCTTCTTGAACAGATCCAGCAAAGTTCCTGGATGGCAGAGGCAAACTCCTATTCCTGAGATCTGGGCATTGACCTTAGTCTTCTATTTAACTTAAACACTGTATTAAGGGGACTTCCCTGGTGGTCCAATGGCTAAGAGTTCACACTCCCAAAGTAGGGGGCCCAGTTTCGATGTTTGGTTGGAGAACTAGATCCTGTCTGTTGCAACGAAGACAGCACAGCCAAATAAACAGTAAATATTAAAATAAAATCCTTTAAAACATTAAGAATTTTGCACTGTATTCCACCTATATCTCAGAAAAATGGGGTGCAAAAAAGATGTCCCACATTCACCCTATTTCCTTTACTGACTTTGCTCTCTGGGTTTGCATATCACAGGCTGAGAAAAGTGACTCTGGTATCAACCAGTTTTCCTTCTTATAATGTCGTACTTTCCCTACATTGGCTTTTACTTAATGAAAGACCATAAAGTGAAGTTGCTCAGTCGTGTCCGACTCTGCAACCCCATAGACTGTAGCCTGCCAGGCTCCTCCGTCTATGGGATTTTCCAGGCAAGAATACTGGAGTGGGTTGCCATTTCCTTCTCCAGGGGATCTTCCCAACTCAGGGATTGAACCCGGGTCTCCCCCACTGCAGGCAGACTCTTTACCATCTGAGCCACCAGGAAAGCCCAAAGTGAAAGTCGCTCAGCTGTGTCCGGCTCTTTGCAACCCCACGGACTATACAGCCCATGGAATTCTCCAGGCCAGAATACTAGAGTGGGTAGCCTTTCTCCAGGGGATCTGTCCAACCCAGGTATCGAACCCAGGTCTCCCGCATTGCAGGTGGATTCTTTACCAGCTGAGTTACAAGGGAAGCCAATGAAAGACCATGTTGACCAGCAAACAAATATTCTGGCCCATCTGGTCATTCAGCTTCTCACTGCAGGTTTGTAAGTTAATATTAATAATAAAGCAGTTTCAGTGAGTTTAAGCAGCATGATCTGATCACCCTGGAGTGAATGGACAAAACAGAAATTCTGTACCTGCCAACCTAAAGACAAACTCTCGCAGTGATGATGACCTCATCCAAGTACAGGTATCCCTGCCCCAAAGGCTTAGTTTGAAATCAACTTTGGTCTCTCCTGATAAGAGTTTTATCAACAGGGAAAGGCTGGGCCAGAGACTGACATTCAAAGAGAAGGACTGAGGGGATTAGGAATAGTGTTAAGAGAAGACATCTCAGGGACCCGGTGTAGGAGGGAATCTGGAACAAAGAACAGTGTGCAGATAAGGTAGTTACGTAGCAAAACAGCAATTTATTAAGTGGCACTGTGGTGGTGCTGTTGGAGGCTGGTGGCTGAAGTTATCAAAAGGCTCCACAAGCTCACAGGTATCCTGAATAGTCTACTGGAAAATGAAAGAAATAATACGATGGAGAGACAATATAACAGCAGAAGGCAGGTTAAGGGCTTTGTCACCAGATGGCCTGACTTTGGGTCCTGGCTTCACCCCTTCCTGGCTATGTGACTTGAACAAGCTGTAAAACCTCAGTTTCAACATCTGTAAAATAGGGATAAAACTAGTAACTGTCTCAGAGGCATATAGCAATAACTAAATAAAAGAGTTACCGTACATATACACTTAGCTCACTACCTAGTCACAGTGAAGCTCTCAATAAATGTCAGCTTTTATTATTGTTCTTCACTCGAGAAGTTGAATCCAACTCTTTGCAACTCCATGGACTATAGCATGCCAGGCTTCCCTGTCCTTCACTAGTTCCTGAAATTTGCTCAGATTCCTGTCCATCGAGTCGGTGATGCCATCCAACCATCTTATCCTCTGTCGCCCCCTTCTCTTCCTGCCTTTAATCTTTCCCAGTATCAGGGTGTTTTCCAAGGAGTTGGCTCTTCACATCAGGTGGCCAAAATACCGGAGCTTCAGCTTCAGCAACAGTCCTTCAGATAAACAATCAGGATTGATTTCCTTTAGGATTGACTGGTTTGATCTCCTTGCAGTCCAAGGGACTCTCAAGAGTCTTCTCCAACTCCACAATTTGAAAGCACCAATTCTTTGGTCCTCAGCCCTGTTTATGGTCCAACTCATATCCACACATGACTACTACTGGAAAAACCATAGCTTTGACTATATGTACATTTGTCAGCAACGTGCCTTCTCTAGCTTTTATTAGATAATTACATATCACAGCGATAATTTATAATGCTCTATTAATGGGTAACTTGGAGGTAGGGCATGAAATATTACAAGGGTGGCATCTATATATCACATAAAGCATTGTCTATTATGGTCTGTGGCTTATAAAACTATGTCTTTTTAAAAAGATTATCTGTAGATGCTATGGTGATGAACTAATTAAATGCAAACTAATTTAAATGGTTGCTTAAATCATGGAAGCCTTTAGTCACTGGGTACTTTCTCAAATACTGAAGTAGAGTTACTAGTTAGTGAGATGATGGTAACAAACCTTTATGGCGTTTACTGGGTGCCTAGCATCTGTCTAGAACCTCATGTTAATCTTTACAACCACCTTAGGAAGTCGGTTGTTTTTCTTACCTGTTTATTTCATCTGTAGAAAATCTAAGTAACATCCCCAAGTCACAAAGCCGCTGAATGCTAGAGCTGGAATTCAAAGTCAAATCAGCCGCCTGCAGAGCCTCTGCTTAGAACCACGTGCTCCTTGGCCCCCTGGCGTGGGGCCTTGCCCTACATTTTGACATTTAAATGAGGTCCTTGCCCTTGGGGTTGTAGAAAACTACCAGTGCGCAAANCATGAGTTTGAGTAGACTCTGGGAGTTGATGATGGACAGGGAGGCCTGGCGTGCTGCGATTCATGGGGTCGCAATAGTCAGACATGACTGAGTGACTGAACTGAACTGAACCCTGTGTTTGGTGAAATGTGCTCTTAGAGGTCACCTTTGGAAGTGTGATCTCTGTGTCCTTGGGGCAAAGGGGGAGGGTCTCAGGTACCCCTTACAAAGCCCTTGTCCAGCCCCATCATACTGGAGAAAGGCGCCCTTTGAGGAAACCAATTCTCCCTTTAGTGAGTACAACTCTGATCACGAATGTGTAAGTTTTTTCCCCACACAACCAATTCTTGACACCAGCTGGGTGTCCTACAGTTCAACTCAATTCAGACACTACCCGGAAAAAGCATCCGATTCCACAGGTTAAGAGCTCAGTCCTACCAGACTGCCCTCCATCCCCACCGCCCCTCCAAACCTCAGAGGCCAGTCCCAAGGCCAGGTTGCCACCAGTACTTCTGACACCACCAGGGAAGTCCCCAAATGATATATTTCTTATTATAAATCACAATATCACAGTATGTGAGAAGATAGCTAGAGATCAGAGGTTCCAGCAGCCTCCTCGTTAGGTTCAGGTAACTTCCTGGAGCAGCTCAGAAAGCTCAGAGAAACATTTTACTTACTAGATTGCTGGCCCTTCACTAAAAGGAGAACAACCAGATGGAAGAGATACATAAGGCACCAGGGGGAAGGGCAGGGTTCTATCTGCCTCCAAGATAGAACCTTCAACAGAGTTTTCATACTGTCTGAGGGTGCCACTTTCCCAGAATCGCCGCCTGTTCACCAGCCTAGAAGCTCTCCAAACCCACTTCTCTTAGGTTTTTATGGAGGCTCCTTTGCTTTGGCATGATTGATTAAATCACTGGCCATTGACCATGGCACTCAATCTCCAGTTCATCCCCCCTCCCTGGCAGTGGGCATGAGGTTGGAAATCACATACTGGGCTCCACAGGTGACCAGCCGCCATCCTTAGGTGCTTTCCAGGTCACCTCTTTAACATGAGGAACATTTAATGTTCCCATCACTCAGGAAATCCCAAGGGGTTTCGTAGCTGGCTCTGGGCCAGCAGCAGGGACTAAGACCAAATAATGTATTTCTTTCTTTCTTTTGGCCGTGCCAGGTTTCAGCTGTGGCATGTGGGATCTAGTTCCCTGACCAGGGATGGCACTCCAGGCTCCCTGCATCGGGAGCATGGTCTCTTAATCACTGGACCACCAGGGAAGTCCCCAGATGATATATCTTTTATTATAAATCACAGTATCACAGTATGTGAGAAAATTCACAGCAGGCTTGAAGTGTCTAAAGTGTCAGAATGGAAAAGAAACAGAAAAAAGAATATCCTCCTCTCTTTCATGGAATATTAGCCACAGCAACAACAGCTAATATTCACTGTGCATCTTCTATGTGTTTTATGAGCATAATGCATTTAATCCTCATGTGCGTACTGATCCTGACGTGGGTACTAAGTTGCTTCAGTTGTGTCCAACTCTTTGCGCCCCATGAACTGTAGCTGCCAGTCTCTTCTGTCCTTGGGGATTCTCCAGGCAAGAATACTGGAGTGGGTTACCATGCCCTCCTCTAGGGGATCTTCCTGACCCAGGGATCAAACACACATCTTTTATGTCTCCTGCACTGGCAGGTGGGTTCTTTAGTGCCACCTGGGAAGCCCCTTAATCCTCACAACAACCCTATAAGGCAGGTACAACTTGTATGCCCATTTTCCAGTTCGAGAAACTATAGCAGGTAATGAAGTAGCCTAGCTTCACACTGCCAGTGTTCAACCGAGCTGGACCATGAACCAAGCCTCGCTCCAGAGGCCATGAGCATAACCGTTACACAGTACTGCCTGTGAACGCTGAGCCAGAGTCACGCGTTAGTGACAAAAACCTACTAAAAACGGACCAACCTGAAAGTAAACACACAAGAATGGCTTTCTGTTATGGGAAGCTATTTTGCTTTTGCTCTTAAGGTGAGTCACTACCAACTTTTTCTTATCTTCTTAGCTTAGTTGACCCTGCAGGCAACAACGCTTAACCCAAGCCAACACTATTCTGTCACAAAACGGGCTCTCCCCATTGCCAACTCAAATCTCCTTTTCCCCATCCTGTCTCTTGAAAAAGCCAGACAGATTCACAAAATCCCTCTTGGTCATTCTATCTGCCTCCAAGATAGAACCTTCAACAGTAGTCAGGCTTCCCCAAACCCATGGAAAGAAGTAGTCATGGGCTCATCGCCTTGCCGATCTTTCCCTTTATGGGTGGTCAACCAAAGATGTGTTTGTCCCACAGCTGAGACTGGAGCGATAAGTGACATGGATAATTCTCCTGGTTTTACTCTTTAAAAGGCCCAACAGTCAATATTCCTCAAGGAGCAAGTACTGCGGTGGCCTCAGCATCCATCCACTCCTCTCCCTGGGCCTCAGGCAGGGTCTCTGGGGTGGGGGTGGGGGACTAAGCCTGTCCCAGCTCTGCTGGTGACATCTGCCTGGGTGAAATCAATCAGTGGACCCCCCTCCCCCTGCCCACCACCCCCTACCCCAGGGATACAGGAGTAGAGTGGGCATTGGACCTACTGTGGCTCAGTTAGAGTAAAAAAACCCATAAACTTTCAATTCATGGCTGGGAAAGAGATAGTCTTTCTTGGGTTGGCCAACACAGCATGTAGACACAAGGCTCGAGGCTGCTGCAGGAAATGGCTATTTCCAGTGGAGAGAACCAACCTGTGTTTGAAGCCAACATATGAGGGGGCAGCACTGCATAATGCAGAGAAAAGGAACACCAGTCAGACCAGGCCTGGATTTACTCTACTGGGTACCTGTCCTTCATGACTACAGACAGTCTGAGTTGGGTTGGGCTTTCTGTTATTTTAGCCAAAGCATCCTGGCTGATAACCACCGTTTAGACTGAACTTCAAGCAGTAACGTGCATTTGTCTACGGTGTTGATAAGTCAGTCAAATCAACTGTTTATATGGCTCTGAGCTAAATCTGCCCCATATTTTCAAGTCTCAGCTCCAGAGTCACTTGTGGCTGACACTTGTTTGCTCAACAAATAGAGACACTGCATCTGATATGTGCTGGTTCGGATTCTGAGTGCTGAGGCGTCCAGGATGAATAAAATATGATTTCTGTCCTTGAGGGGGGTGGGGGTCTGGGAGGAACAGGAATAAGGAATCTGATGAAGTGAGTCCCAGGTACTAAGTCAGACTCCAGATGCAGGGTCGAGGAAAAGATTCTCAAGGAGGCGTTTAACCGAGTTCTGAAAGCACTGCCTGAATAGGCGGGGGTTGTTGTTGTTTTTTTTTTTTTTTTTGGAAGATTTTTTTTTTTCTTGATATGGACCATTTTTAAAGTCTTTTTTGAACTTGTTACAATATTGCTTCTGTCTTTGGTTTATGTGAGATCCTAGCTCCCTGACCAGGGATGGAGCCCATACCCCCTGCATTGGAAGGCAGCCAGGGAAGTCCCAAGAATAGGCAGCTCTTAACTGGGAACAGGCTTGCCCCCAAGGGACACCTGGCAGTGTCTGGAGGCATTCTGGGGCCGTCACAGGTGGGAGGGGCTACTGGCAGCTGGTGGGTAGAGGCCAGAGATGCTGCTGACCATCTTACAAGCACAGGGCAGCCTTCCCTCCATACAAAGAATTATCCAGCCCCCAGATCAATAGAGTCGAGGTTGAGCAACTTAAGGGAGGGAACAGATGTTCTGAACAGAGAGAGAAGCACAGGCAAAGACATGGAGATGTGAAACCACAGGGCAAGTCTGGGGACGGCGGGGAGAGCTGGAGCTTAAGGAGGGGTGAGCATCAGCCAGAAGGGCATGTCAGGGCCAGCCGGAGCATCTGAGCCCTGAGCCGGAAGCTTAGGGTTTGAGTCTTTTTTTTTAAATTTATTTATTTTAATTGGAGGCTAATTACAATATGGTAGTCGTTTTTGCCATACATTGACATGAATCAGCCATGGGTGTACATGTGTTTCCTATCCTGAACCCCTCATCCCACCTCCCTCCCCACAGAGTTTGAGTCTTGTTCCCAAGCCCTGAGGAGCTGTGCTATGCTGTGCTTAGTCGCTCAGTCATGTCCAATTCATTGTAACCCCGTGGACTGTAGCCCACCAGACTCCTCTGTCCATGGGAATTCTCCAGGCAAGAAAACTGGAGTGGGCTGCCATGCCTTCCTCCAAGGGATCTTCACAACTCAGGGATCGAACCCAGGGCTCCTGCATTTCAGGCAGATTTTTTTTTTTTTTTTTACCATCTGAGCCACCAGGGAAGCCCACAAATACTGGGGAGGGTAGCCCATCCCTTCTCCAGGGGATCTTCTTGACCCAGGAATCAAACTGGAGTCTCCTGCATTGCAGGTGGATTCTATACCAGTTGAACTTCCTCAGGGAACTCCCCCCACCCCCACCCCCCACTGAGGAGCTACTGAAGGATTTTAAACAAGGGCATGTATTTTAGAAGGATTCCTCTGGCAGCTGTGAGTGGGACAGACAGGAACAGACTTTCAGGAAGACTTCCTGATCCCATCCAAGCTCACTACCCCAACATGTTGCATATGTCTCTATGTGTCCCCTCCACTAGCCTCCAAAAGCACCTTGGGGCAAGCACGAGTTAATCCACCTTTCTCTCTCCATAGAGCCTCACACAGGTGGTACAGTGGAATCACATGTGGGGCTCAGATGCTAATGCCAGCAGAGAAGGTAAAATCATGTAGTTAAACCTTTGAAAATTCATCGTCATCCACATAGTATACACGCATGGCCTGTGTGTACAATCTTATAGAAATAAATAGGTCACCTATAATGCACAACACAAACAGAATATAGGCAAAAGCTAACTTTTTTTTGCAATATTTATATTTTTTCCCTTTATCTTTCAGAGACTATATTGTGGAACTGGCAGATGTTAAATATACATATGATGCCATGGACCCAGTGCACTTGAGAAATGTTTGCTGGAAGAATGAAGGGGTGGCAAGTACCAATGTGGGGGTCTCATTTGTCCTCTAGCTTTGGATCCTACAGGGATTCGAGGGCTCCCGTGGGCCAAGGACCCGAGTTCGGAGGAACCAGCATGGGGTGAATGGCGCTGTGCTTCTCCAGACTCGAGGGTTTCTTCCGGAGCTGATGGGCACGTCTCTAGCCCTGGCTGTCACCTGGGTATTACCCTTGCTCTCCCCTGGCATTAGAGAGAACAGGCAGTGCCAACTCTCTCACTAGGAACTGTCCTTGGCTAAAGTGAAATGCCTCACCCAAGGACACAAAAGGACTGGTCAGAACTAGAGGCCAAGAAACCAGATGCTTCTTGAAAACAACACAACTCTTTAGGGTCGGGTGAGTGATGTGGGGAGGTCTGGTAGTTCCTATACCACATCTCGACCTTTAACTCTGTCCAATCCTGCTTCTTTCCTTCCCTCAAGCTGTCCACACCAGAGTGTACTGGGTGCACTGACCTGCAATAAGCAGCTGCCAATGCAGGAGACGTACAAGACGCGGGTTCAGTCTCTGGGTTGGGAAGATCCCCTGGGGGAGGACATAGCAGCCCCCTCCAGTATTCTTGCCTGGAGAATCCACGGACAGAGGAGCCTCGCAAGCTAAAGTCCCTAGGGTCAGAAAGAGTCAGACGTGACTTAGCACACATGCACACACTGGTCAAGAGGCTAAGAGGTCTCAGAGCCCAGGAGAGGCAGGATGGGTAGGTAAAGCCAAGAGCAGAAGCAGGCAGCATCCAGAGCGCAGGAGACCAGAGAGAACTGGCGGGCAGATGGCGCCCGAGTNGACCTTTTCCAGTCCTGTGGCCACTGCTGAGTTTTCCAAATTTGCTGACATATTGAGTGTAGCACTTTTGCAATATCATCTTTTAGGATTTGAAATAGCTTTGTAGGACTGGCTGAAGAAGCACAAGCCCTATTTGCTACATAAAAACCAGTACAGACCTAAACATATAAAGATTAAGTGAGGAGGGAAAGATTATCCCACACAATGAAAATCAAAAGAGGTGGAGTGACAAATTGTTATATCAAATTTAAAATAACAAAAGACACTGAAGTTAAATGACATTTCAGTTGAAGAAGAAAATGGTTAACATATGCACTCAAAAGCATATACATACAGAGACACAAAGGGGAAATTGGAGTAACTCAAAAAAAGAAACACACCAATAAAGATCAAAACAGAAAAACCCTTTACACAAACTGGGATGTAAATTGTATCTTCAGTACATTGCACCCAAATGGGAATAATTATTAGGTGCATAATTTTCCAGAAGTCAATTTGGGGATCACTTAGTAAATTTAATAAAATTTTGTATCAAGATCTTTTTGACTGACATGTGAGCAAAGGCCTCAAGTACAGAAAAGAAGCACCAAAAGCAATGATGAAAATTACTGGAATAAAAGGGGAATCAAAAAATTCATAGGCAATAGACAGACTAAAGGGAAACTAAAAGCCCCTAACAACAGATGAAGCAATCTCAATAACCAGAAAAAAAAGCTCAGAGCAAAGAAAGAAATGAAAAGAATTTAAAGTTAAAGGTAATAAAAAATAAAGACAATAATGAAGAAAGTAAATAAACAAAACTATAATTGAANAGAAAGCTGAGCACCGAAGAATTGATGCTTTTGAACTGTGGTGTTGGAGAAGACTCTTGAGAGTCCCTTGGACTGCAAGGAGATCCAACCAGTCCTTTCTAAAGGAGATCAGCCCTGGGATTTCCTTGGAAGGAATGATGGTAAAGCTGAAACTCCAGTACTTTGGCCACCTCATGCGAAGAGTTGACTCATTGGAAAAGACCCTGATGCTGGGAAGGATTGGGGCCAGGAGGAGAAGGGGACAACAGAGGATGAGATGGCTGGATGGCATCACCGACTCGATGGACGTGAGTCTGAGTGAACTCCGGGAGTTGGTGATGGACAGGGAGGCCTGGCGTGCTGCGATTCATGGTGTTGCAAAGAGTCAGACACGACTGAGCGACTGAACTGAACTGAATTGATGCTCTGTCACTCAGTTGTGCATGACTCTGTGACCCTATGGACTATAGCCCTCTGGGCTCCTCTGTCCATAGGACTCTCCAGGTAAGAATACTGGAGTGGGTTTTCATTTCCTACTCCAGGGGATCTTCCTGACCCAGGGATCAAACCTGCATCTCCTACATCTTCTGCATTGGCAGGTGGGTTCTTTACCACTAGCACCACCTGAAAGCTAATGATGATGATATAATAATAACATATTTGTTGTATGTTAGTCAATATTCTATGTGCTTTATGCATATTAACTCATTTGATCCTCACAACAGTCCCATTGTATAGATAGAGATACTGAGGCACAGAGAATTTAAGCTGTTGGTGATGGACAGGGAGGCCTGGTGTGCTGCAGTTCATGGTGTCACAAAGAGTCAAACACGACTGAGCGACTGAACTGAACTGAACTGAAGGTCACGCAGATATTAAGTAGAAGAGCCAGAACTCACATTCTTGCTGTGTGGCTGGAGAGGCCATACTCTTTGAAGCAAAGTGCTCTTTTTTTACTGATGGGCCACAGTAAGTCAAAGAGAGGGAAGGAGTGCTGGACAGGGAGCCAGGGGACCTGATCATCATGCTGTCACAATAACTGCAGTGTGACTCTGATTAAGCCACCTGAGCCCTCTGACTTCCATTTCTTTGTCTAAAAAAAAATGAGAAAGTTGGGATACAAGTGCTCTATGAGTCTACAACCAGTTAAGTTCTTTTTATTTTTAATTATCTATTTATTTATTTTTATTTTTGGCTGTCCTGTGCAGCTTATGGGAGCTTAGTTCCCCAACTAGGGATCAAACCCATGCCCACATAAGTGAAAGTGTCAAGTCTTAACCACTGGACCTCCAGGAAATTCCCCGTTAAGTTCTTTTTAAAAATTGATAAACATCAACTCATCATCCCTCTAGGCAGTTCAGTCTTACTGTCAAGAAAACAGAAGGAGCTTCCTGGATCAGGTCTATAACGGGCTTTTTCACGTGGCCTAAATGGGGGATGTGGACAAGCCGCTGAAGGGTGTTTACAGTACCCAGCTGTATGGGGTCGTGGTGTGTTCCTCAAGGTGTGGGAAAGAGACTTTAAAGCTTTGGAAATCTCCCACCCACTGCAGGTAACCATAGCCGGCCGGGTATAAACAAACAAAGTGAATAACCAAACTGCTGAATGACAACAGAGAATAACAATGAAATTATGTGTATGTGCATGTGTGTGTGAGGTATTCACAAGGAGGTTCCATAAGCATGGCCTTAAGGCATCATAAACATCTTCAGCCCACTGACCATTCTGCTGCAGAAGATGGAGAAATGGCAGCTAATTTTTACCCAATTTACTCTCTTGTTCTCCCCTAAACTGCCTCTATCTATCATCTATCTATCTCCACCCACCCATCCATCCATCCATCCATCTGTTTTTCTTTGGTGAAATCTCTGATGTACAGTACTAATCTTTTTAAGACTTAGGAAAATGGACTAACATCACGCTATTCATTGATATTCCTCCTGGAAGCACGCAAAGGGTTGCTTCAAGCTTGCTCAAAGAAATAAGTCATTTCAAAGCCTACGTAGTGGGCCATATTCCCTGTCCATATCTCCTCTGGTCCCCTATCAATTCCAGCTCTCTCCATCCCCACTGCCACAGAAACCCCATCATGACCACTTTAGTGGTGTTATTAAGAAAGGAAGCAGGCTGTGTGAATGAGGGATTAGGGAGGCAGACTTTTGGATGCTTCTCTTCATGACAGTTTTTTTTAAAGTCCCCTATGGGCTTTCCTGGAGAAGGCAATGGCACCCCGCTCCACTACTCTTGCCTGGAGAATCCCAGGGATGGGGGAGCCTGGTGGGCTGCCGTCTATGGGGTTGCACAGAGTCGGACACGACTGAGGCGACTTAGCAGGAGCAGTAGCAGCAGCGCATGGGCTTTCTGGCCTGGAGAATTCCAGGGACTGTATAGTCCATGGGGTCACAAAGAGTTGGACACGACTGCGCGACTTTCGCTTCACTTCATTTCATGGACTTTCTGAAGAAGGTGGAAAATGCTCCAAAAACATCACTCAACAAACTGGTCTGGGGTGACCGGTGTCCTGGTTCATTCCACTGAGGCCTGCATTTGCAGAGGTAAAAATGACCCACAGAGCCCCGCACACCTGCACCCGGGGCCCCCAGGGCTCCTCCTTGGTCCACCTTCACAGAGGCCTGGCGGCACCCACTCTCTCCCGCTCTGTCCTGGGGTGCTCACCTCGCCGTTGAGGACAGCTGGCTCCTGGCTCCTGTCCGAGGCGGGGTGCACCACGGGGAGGGCTGTGGGTTTTATTCCGATGAGTTGCACAGACCCAGAAGACGTGTCAAACGGATCCACAGCCGCCTTGCCAGAGTTGTCAAAAAGGACCGCTCCTTCCTCTTCATCACTCGCCGGCACTAAAGCACAACATAAACACATTGATTTTCTGTTGTAGGGGAGCTGCGCCATCGTGGGGGAATGTATGTCAGGCTCACAGCCTAAGGACTTCATTTTACTCAAAATGACCTCAGGAACAACAGCGTCTGGTTCGGTGCCAACGGTTCACTGCTACTGGTGGCTTTCTCTTAAAATTTACTATCTATACTCTTCACCCCGCCACTGGTTTGAATTTAAATGGCAAAACCATTCCTTCGAAACTGTGATAGAACACATTTGGGGGGGAAAAAAGTTAATTTGTTCTCTATATTTAAGTCGGAGATGGGAAAGTGCCATTTGATCAAATTTGGTAGCTATTCTTAAAATATGATAATCAAAACAATAACAGCACTCAGTCTCTGCCACCAAAGCTACCCATTTTCACATTGCATAAAGGTTATGAGTCTTCCCTGGTCAACCAGCCACAGTAATTGCTGCTGAAACTTATTTTCCCCCTGAAGATTATTTCTCCAGTGACTAAGGTTTTGGTTTCTTTCATTTGTCTAAAATGAAAGAAAGCTAAGAAATAACCACTGATAAATGAATTTAAAGCTACAGTGAAAGCCACTCGGTCACATCCGACTCTTTGCAACCCCATGGACTATACAGTCTATGGAATTCTCTAGGCCAGAATACTGGAGTGGGTAGCCTTTCCCTTCTCCAGGGGATCTTCCCAACCCAGGGATTGAACCTAGGTCCCCTGCATTGCAAGTAGATTCTTGACCACAAGGGAAGCCCTTAAAGGTACAGAAAACTCCCCTAATTACCTAGAGCGATTTGCACCTAAACTCTGTTAAACTAATGCTCCCCTCTGACAGAGGGTTCTGCTGCAATTGCTGAAGGACAGCCGACTGCCTTGTGCATCCATAGATAGGCTGATGGAGAATGTTCCAGGGCCAGTGGTACCTTGCTGATTTACTTAAAGCACATTCCCATTAAATAACTATATGAACAACAGTTTACTAAGCATGGCTCGGCAAGAGATAAATGAAGCCCATTCAAACAACCAACCCAGTAAGCAACTAAGGAGCAAAATAGGTGTTATATAAAATATGAATGTAATAGAAGTATATTCATCTTTCCTCTTGTCTCACGAGATTGGGATGTCATTTAAATAATTGAGAAACACATAGTTTGTGTCATTCTGTCACTTATAGTCACAGAAGATTTGTCAAATTAAGCCAAGTAAATTGCTATTTTTACAAAAGTAGCTAAAATTCTTCACAGTCCAACCATGGGTTATAACCGGAATATTTGGGGGTGCTGTGGACTTATTTGTAAATAGGTCACCGATGAGCCAATGACAGAGGAAGATCTTTATCAATGTGTTACCAGTTGCATATATCATTTTAGAATGTAGTTTTGCTAGGCAGTTCTTGCTTTCCCATGATTATCTCCCTCCCCGACAAATGCTATGAAGTTCAAGTGTATCCAAGATGCACTCCAAGATGGCACCAAGTAATTCTCACCTCATAGTCACATAGGACTAACCTGTGTAACAAATAGGTAACTGCAGAAATGACAGTGTATTGCTTCCAAGTCTAGGTCATTAAAAAAGCATGTTGCTTCTGCCTTGTTCTCTCTTGGATGACTTCTTACTCTAGGGGAAGCCTGCTGCCATGTTATGAGACCAATAAAGTAGCCCTATGGAGAGGTCCATTTGGCAGGAAACTGAGACTCCTGCCAACAACTATGACAGTGAGCTATCAGGAGATAACCTTTTGATGGTTACAGCTCAGCCCAACATCTTGACTGCAACCTCATGAGATACTCTGAGCCAGAATCACCCAATTAAGCCACTTCTGAATTCCTGACCCACAGGCATTATGTGAGATCCTAAATTTAGATAGTCATTTTTGGTGGCTAGGTGTTGGGGTAGTTTGTTACACAGCTATAAGTAACTAATACACTTCCTAAACAAGTCCCCTCCTCTGAGCTTCCACTCAGCTCCTCCTACCTCTAAAATACACATTCCACTAGCAGCAAGGATGGATTATCTTTTCAGGAGATAACCAGATCACAGCACTCCTTTGATCAGAACACTCTGAAGGCTTCATCTCTCTCAGAATAAAACCAAGAGTCTTCACCGCAACCTACAGAGTTCTGTACCATGTGGCCCTGGCCACCTTGCTGAGCCTGTTTCCCCACTCTCTCCCGAGTCAGTCTGCTCCAGCCACAGTGGCCTTTTGAACACAGCAGGCTTGCTCCCACCTCCAGGATTTTGCATTTACTATTCCTTCTGCTCAGACTGCTCTTTCCATGATTCTTTACCTGCCTAGTTCCTTCTTATTTTTCAAGTTGCTGCTTAAAAAAGACTTTCTTTATCCACCAATCTAAAATAACTCACCTCATCCCTCTATTATTTCTGCATCGCCTTTATCACTATTGCTGTATTGATTTAATCTGCCCCCATCCCCTGCCACTAGAACATAAGCTCCATTTGTGCCCATCTTTTTAAAGTCTGAGGCCTTTGCCTTTAACAATGTCTTACATGCAGTTGGCTTTCAATAGGGATTTGCTGAATGAGTGAAGGAAGGACTAAAATTTCCTGACTTGGAAGAGGACATGCTGTTAGTACCTGCAAAACCAGTAAACATGTAGAAGTTAAAGTCGTGCCATCATGAAACCATTCAGAGGTTGAAAAGATGGTACTTTGCATTTTTATTGCTTCCAAATTGTGATACTCTTACTTCCCACCCCATGGTCAGGTAAAGGGGGAGCATAACTATAACAGGACAGGAAAAGGATACCCTGGAAACTACAAACTGCAGCTCTTTTCCATCATCACTTAAAGTCATTTAGATTCACACAATAATTCCTCTAGGTTTCTTTAGGAGCACAATAGCTATCCTTCCCCCAAAAAAGACTGTGTGGGAAAATACATTAAAAGGCACTGCATTAAGTGCTAATACATTAAAGTGTTATGTGAATACAGCAGGTTCCTGAGAATATTTAAAGCATAATTTGTCCCCTAAGAAAAAAGCATGGGGCAATGCTAAGAAAAGGGCCACGGTGAGGCTGAGAAAGCCGTAGAACATCATCATGTCATCAGTAATTGCCGCCAACCATCCATCCCGTATCGACTTGTGTTTTGTTTCCATTGCTGGTTTGAACTTCAGTAAATAAGAAATTTCACTTTTTCCTGTTTCAACGGGCAGGAGGAGAACCTTCCCATCAGATGCAGAAATGCCCTTAAACAAAACGTGTTCTTTTGTGGGGGAATCTTTATTAAAGTTCAAAGACATAATCTACAACTAGAATCACTGCCCTTTGGTGTTGCTTATCAAATAATAAGTGAGTCTCCATCTCATTGAGAAGGTAAAGAAAATAAAAACTGAAACTGTTTTTGAGCGAATATCTCTAACAAATCCTCAAGGGCCCCTGCCAAGAAAGCAGTGATTCATCCTCCAAGCTCTCTGCTTCTTGTCTCCCTCCTGTCCCATGATAGCTAAGAGGCAAGGTCTGATTAAATTCTGAACCCTGGCTGTGAAATCACGGTATCTTAAAGGAAGGTACACTCTTATGGGTTTATGGAGGTTCCTTCTTCTAAATAACTGAAGGTATAAATACATACATTATGTTCTCACCTTGAACTCATTTTCAACTCTTTCATGGAAAACACTCTTCTTAAGGTGATATTCATTTTCTTTCAGAAGTTGGCATGCATGTGTCTCAGTTTCTCAGTCATATCTATCTCTTTGTGACCTCATGGACTGTAGTCCGCCAGGCTCCTCTGTCTCTGGGATTTTCCAGGCAAGAATACTGGAGTAGGTTGCCATTTCCTTCTCCAGGGGATCTTCCTGACACGGGGATTGAACCTGTGTCTCCTACATCTCCTTTATTGGCAGGCAGATTCTTTACTACTGAGCCACCTGGGAAGTTTAAGCAGCTGTATTTAGTTGAGAAAATGCTAAATTGTTTTGCTTTCAAAATCCTAGCTCTCACATCTATCTTTTTCCACTTATATTTAAACATCATCTTGAAACAGACTCTAAAACTGCCTATAGCTATGGTAGGCATGGACCAAACAGAAGCAGAAGATATTAAGAAGAGGTGGCAAGAAAACATAGAATAATACAAAACAGATCTTAACGACCCAGATAACTACGATGGTGTGACCACTCACCTAGAGCCAGACAACTTGGAGTGAGAAGTCAACTGGGCCTTAGGAAGCATCACTATGAACAAAGCTAGTGGAGGTGGTGGAATTTCAGCTGAGCCATTTCAAATCTTAAAAGATGATGCTGTGAAAGTGCTGCACTCAATATACCAGCAAATTTGGGAAAACTCAGCAGTGGACACAGGACTGG
Organism: Neotragus pygmaeus; assembly: GCA_006410875.1. Lineage (NCBI taxonomy): Eukaryota > Metazoa > Chordata > Mammalia > Artiodactyla > Bovidae > Neotragus > Neotragus pygmaeus. The sequence goes on from SJYV01038801.1 coordinate 309,946, forward strand.
AAAAAGTCAGTTTTCATGCCAAGCCCAAAGAAGGGTAATGTCAAAGAACGTTCAAACTATCACACAATTGTACTCATTTCACATGCTAGCAAAGTAATACTCAAAATTCTCCAAGCCAAGCCTCAACAGTACGTGAACCGAGAACTTACAGATGTTCAAGCTGAACTTAGAAAAGGCAGAGGAACCAGAGATCAAATTGCCAACATCTGCTGCATCATTGAAAAAGCAAGAGAGTTCCAGAAAAACATCTACTTTTGCTTCATTGACTATACTAAAGCCTTTGACTGTGTGGATCACAAAAAACTGAAAAATTCTGAAAGCGATGGGAACACCAGACCACCTGACCTGCCTTCTGAGAAATCTGTATGTAGGTCAAGAAGCAACAGTTAGAACCAGACATGGAACAATGGACTGGTTCCAAATTGGGAAAGGAGTATATCAAGGCTGCATACTGTCACCAGCTTATTTAACTTATATTTGAGTACATCATGTGAAATTCAGGGCTGGATGAAGCACAAGCTGGAATCAAGATTGCAGGGAGAGATATCAATAATCTCAGATTTGCAGATGACAGCACCCTTATGGCAGAAAGCGAAAAGGAACTAAAGAGTCTCTTGATGAAAGTGAAAGAGGAAAGTAAAAAAGCTGGCTTAAACCTCAACATTCAAAAAACGAAGATCATGGCATCCAGTCCTGTCACTTCATGGCACATAGATGGGGAAACAATGGAAACAGTGACAGACTTTTTCTTGGACTCCAAAATCACTGCAGATGGTGACTGTAGCCACGAAATTAAAAGATGCTTGTTCCTTGGAAGAAAAGCTATAACCAACCTAGACAGCATATTAAAAAGCAGAGACATTACTTTGCCAACTTGGTCCACCTAGTCAAGGCTATGGTTTTTCCAGTAGTCATGTATGGATGTGAGAGTAGGACTATAAAGAAGGCTGAACGTCGAAGAATTGATGCTGTTGAACTGTGGTGTTGGAGAAGTCTCTTGAGAGTCTCTTGGATTGCAAGGAGATCAAACCAGTAATTCCTAAAGGAAATCAACCCTGAATATTCATTGGAAGGACTAATGCTAAAGCTGAATCTCCAATCCTTTGGCCACCTGATGCGAAGAGCTGACTCATAAGAAAAGACCCTGATACTGGGAAACATTGAAGGAAGGGAAAGGGAACAAGAGAGGAGGAGATGCATCACTGACTCAGTGGACATGAGTTTGAGCAAGCTTTGGTAGATGGTGAAGGACAGGGAAGCCTGGCATCATGCAGTTTAAGGGGTCGCAAACAGTCAGAGACAACTGAGTGACTGAATGAAACACAAATACAAATAGACTCAAAGGATTAGGTCTGGTAGACAGAGTGACTGAAGAACTAAGGATGGAGACTTATACCACTGTATAGGAGGTGGTAACCAAAACCATCCCAAAGAAAAAGAAATACAAGTCAAACTGGTTATCTAAGAAGGCCTTACAAATAGCTGAGAGAAGAAGAGAACTGAAATGCAAAGGAGAAAGAGAAAGATATACCCAACCGAATGCTGAGTTCCAGGGAACAGCATGGAGAGATAAGAAAAAGTCTTTCTTTTTAAGTGAACAATGCAAAGAAATAGAGGAAAGCAACAGATTGGGAAAGACTGGAAATATCTTCAAGAAAATTAGAGATAACAGGGGAATATTTCATGCAAAGATGGGCACACAAAGGACAGAAACAGCAAGGATCTAAGAGAAGCCGAAGAGATTAAGAAGAGGTGGCAAGAATAAAGAGAATAATTATACAAAAATAAAAAAGGTGTTAACAACTCAGATAACCAGATGGTGTGGTCACTCACCTAGAGCCAGACATCCAGGAGAGTGAAGTCAAGTAGACCTTAGGAAGCATTACCACCAACAAAACTAGTGGAGTAATGGAATACGAGCTGAGCTATTTCAAATCCTAAAAGATGATGCTGTGAAAGCACTGCACTCAATATGCCGGCAAATTTGGACAACTCAGCACTGGCCACAGGACTGAAAAAGGTCAGTTTTTGTTCCAATCCCAAAGGAGGGCAATGTGGAAGAATGTTAAAAATACCATACAACTGCACTCATTTCACATGCTAGCAAGGTAATGTTCAAAATCCTTTAAACTAGGCTTCAGCAGTATGTGAACCAAGAACTTTCAGATGTACAAGCTGGATTTAGAAAAGGCAAAGGAACCAGAGATCAAATTGCCAGCATCCATCGGGTGACAGAAAAAGCAAGGGAACTCCAGAAGAACATCTACTTCTGATTCATTGACTACACTAAAGTCTTTGACTGGGTGGATCACAATAAACTGTGGAACACTCTTAAAGAGTTGGGAATATCACATCACCCTACCTGACTCCTAGGAAACCGGTATGCAGGACAAGAAGCAACAGTTAGAAACGGACGTGGAAAAAGAGACTAGTTCAAAACCAGAAAAGGAGTATGTCAAGGCTATATACTTGTCACTGTACTTATTTAATTTATATGCAGAGTGCATCATGGGAAATGGAATGCTAGATGAAGCACAAGCTGGGATCAAGACTTCCTGAGGAAATATCAACCTCAGATATGCAGATGATACCATATGTAGAAAGCGAAGAGGAACTAAACAGTCTTTTAATGAAAGTGAAAGAGGAGAGTTAAAAAGCTGGCTTAAAACTCAACATTCAATAAACTAAGGTCATGGTAACCGGTCCCATCACTTCGTGACAAACAGATGCAGGAAAAGTGAAATCAATTCAGTTCAGTTCAGTCGCTCAGTCGTGTCCGACTCTTTGAGACCCCATGAACCACATCACGCGAGGCCTCCCTGTCCATCACCAATTCCCGGAGTTCACTCAGACTCACATCCATTGAGTCGGTGATGCCATCCAGCCATCTCATCCTCTGGTGTCCCCTTCTCCTCCTGCCCCCAATCCCTCCCAGCATCAGGGTATTTTCCAATGAGTCAACTCTTCACATGAGGTGGCCAAAGTACTGGAGTTTCAGCTTTAGCATCAGTCCTTCCAAAGAAATCCCAGGGTTGATCTCCTTTAGAATGGACTGGTTGGATCTCCTTGCAGTCCAAGGGACTCTCAAGAGTCTTCTCAAACACCACAGTTCAAAAGCATCAATTTTTTGGCGCTCAGCTTTCTTCACAGTCCAACTCTCACATCCATACATGACCACTGGATAAACCATAGCCTTGAC
>SJYV01038801.1:313216-363393 GCA_006410875.1 Neotragus pygmaeus
AGCAGCAGCAAGAGTAGACTCCTTGCAAATTCATGAAAAAAAGAGCTTGTTCTAAAATCATTTTTTAAAAAGAAAGTTTTGCACAATTTAAACCACTCAACTAGAATGTGTGGAAAAGTTTCTATTCTTCCTGGCAGTGCAGTGCTATGTTAATACCCTAATTTTAGTAATTCTATTTATTTCTTTTCAGTGTCATCCTAATAGGTGATAAAAAATTATTAACGTGCCTTTATTGTACTTGGCAAAGATCATAATGNCTAGAATGTGTGGAAAAGTTTCTATTCTTCCTGGCAGTGCAGTGCTATGTTAATACCCTAATTTTAGTAATTCTATTTATTTCTTTTCAGTGTCATCCTAATAGGTGATAAAAAATTATTAACGTGCCTTTATTGTACTTGGCAAAGATCATAATGAGAATAATTACTATAGAGAACACTACTGGGCAGCCAACTCCGATACATCATCCATTGCTTCTCTGTGTTTCAACTCCAGGCTGGGGTGGACCATGGCATTTAAGGTTCCAATTTGTTCACACTTCCCTGTAACCAACTTAGGGTAGTCCCCTCCCACGCTGACTCTTGTGTTTTGCTTTGGCCAATAGGCCAGTAATAAACATGATGCAAGTAAAGATTTGAGGTTTATTTGGGGCTTGTTTTCTTGCTTCCCTGGGAACTCTGTAACCATCTTGTCAAAAAGCGAGAGCTAACCTACCAGAGGATTCAGGACCACGTACCAAAATGCCCCAGTTACCTGGCCACCCCAGACAAGGCTGTCATCAACAAGCCAGCCCAGCAGACCTCCCCCCTGACCAATGATGCATGAGACAGCCCAGCTGAGATTAGCCAAGACTGCTGATCCACCAAAAATTACGAGCTAAACAAATGGTTGCTGTTTTAGGCTGCTAAACTTTAGAGTGGTTTGTTATGGGACAACAGATAATTAATCAACATGCCCTCTGCATTCTTCCCCACATGAGCTGAAATCCAACCCTCTGTTTCTCTGTACTTCCTTTTTAGGTACCAAGATTTCCTGGACAAAAGCATGGAGACTTAATGCTTGACTCGATACAAAATTTGTAAATTTGATACAAACAATCCTTTCTTCCTCCTGAAATAACTTCATTCTCTTGGCTTCCTGGATGCCACGCTTGCGTTGTTCTCATCCCTTGCGTTGTTCTCATCCCTTTCTTATGGACCTTATGGACGCTTTTTAGAATCGTTTGCCAATTCATCTTCATTATCTGGGTCTCTTAATCACTGCCATGTCCCAGGCATCAATTCTTAGATTTCTTCTCCATCTGTACTCTCCAAGGTGCCCATCTAGTCTCAGAGATTTTCGTTAACTAAACACTGATAGCTCTTACTTTTATATTTCTACTCTCGACCTCTGCTCTGAACTCCAGACTCATATGGTTAACTGAGCTCTCAATGCCTCCACTTGCATGTCTCATGGGCATCTCAAATTTCACATGTCCACATCCAAACTCTACAAGCCTCTCCTCCAGTCTTCCCCAGCACAAAAATGGCAAATCATCCCTCTTTATTTCCATACTACACAACAATTTATCAGCAAATCTCGTCGGCTCTTCCTTGTAAACACCTCTAGAGCCTAATCACTTCCCACATCTCCATGCCCTGGTCCACACCACCATCTCTCACCTGGACTCCTACAAAAGCCTCCTAATGGGTCTCTCTGCTTCTTTACAGTCTATTTCCACACAGCAGCCAGAGTGAACCTTTAAAATGCAAGTCACATCCTGTCATTGTTCTCAAAGCCCTCTTCTAAGGACTCCTGATCTTCATTCACAATAAAATGCCAGGTTCTGACTTTGATTTCTAAAGCCTGACAAGATCAACCTCAGTTAGTTTCTCTGACTCAGCTGCTACAAACTTCCTCCCTAGTTCACATCAGCCTCTTTGGCCTTCCTGCTCTTCCTTAAGCAAGTCAAGACGTTTCCTCCTCTGGACTTAGCACATACTGTTCCATCTGCTTGGGATNCAAGATCAACCTCAGTTAGTTTCTCTGACTCAGCTGCTACAAACTTCCTCCCTAGTTCACATCAGCCTCTTTGGCCTTCCTGCTCTTCCTTAAGCAAGTCAAGACGTTTCCTCCTCTGGACTTAGCACATACTGTTTCATCTGCTTGGGATGTTCTTCCACTAGATAACCTTACACATCATTTCAATAAAGTCTTTCTCACATGTCGCTTTATCAGTGAGGCCTTCCCCAACTTCTTGCTAAAACAGCATCATATTCCTCTTTCCACATCTCCGATCCCTTGCCGTGCTCTGGTTTTCTTCTTCATACTCATCACCTCCCAACCTACTAGATTTTTATCTCTCTGTTTATTGTCTATTTCTCCCCCATCAGACTTTAAGAATTATGGGAGTATCAACTTTGTCTTGTTCGTTGCAGTATCCTTTGTGCCTGGTTAACAGCAAACAATTGATACATATCTGTTACCTGAAAGGAGAGAAGGAGGCAAACAGGATGTAGTTTTTCCAGCCACCATTGTGGTCCCAGGCAAGAAAGAAAGAGGTTGGCAATGGGAGTTGGTTAGCCAGGCAACAGAGTTGGCCATAGAGTTCGTTACCTCTTTGTGAGGCTATTGCAAAGTCCCAACAAGTGTCCCGGCCTCTAGCCTCTCCCATCTATCCTTCACAATGCACTGGAGTAGTCTTTCTAAGACACAGGCTGGGCATCACTGTCTTCCGGAAGAACTCTCAGTGGCTTAATACTGCCTAGAGTATAAAGGTCAAACTCCTCAGTCTGGCAGTTAAGACTCTCCACAGTTTTCCTCTATCTTCTGGTTTCATCTTTCACTGCATTTCAAACACTGTGAACTCTAAACCCCATTCGTCCATAAGTAATCATTCTGTCTCCTGGCTCTTCCAGCCTGGATGCTTTTCTCTCTTCCCTGCCATGGACATCCCACTTGTCCTTCAAGGCTTGGTTAAAACACAACCTCTTCCATGACACTTTCCCACATCAGAATTAAATTCTTCCTTCTCTCTTTTCCCCAGGACATGGTTTAGACTCCACAGTAGGCACCTGCCCATCAGGCTTGGTACTCTAACGATTTATCTCTGTCTTTCCATCATGAGATGCTTGGGGTCAGGAATAAATCTTAAACCTTTCTGTAGTCATCCCAATGCCTGTCAAATGCCCTGCTCATAGTAAAAGCCCAATAACTGGTTTTTGAACTAAAACCATAAGCTCTATAGAGAAATTCCCAGATAAAATACAACTATCCTGAACCAAAGGCACTGCCTTTAAGATAAATTAAAAAATATAAGTGTAACATCAGTGCCAAATTTGTTATAATAAATCTAAGAAGCAAACCTCAACTGTTGTGGTTGATTAGACATCTAAAACGTTACAATGGATGGCTCATGAGATGCAAGAATTATGATTCCTATCCTCTTCCTTAGTCTCCTTCTCAAATATTCAAAACAAGCATGAAGGGGAATTTTTAAAGAGAACAGAGGAATTGAGGGCTTCAGCTCTTTTCCCCATCAATTATTTCTCTTGCTGACACAGAGAGGCAGAATCTGGCCCCGTGCCTACCTCTTTCTGGTTTCGATGGATTTGGCCGTCTTGATGGTGCTTCCGTCCTGAGGGGCATCCCTTTCCTGAGAGGCAGGAGCATCTCTAACAGGTAGTGGGAGGACCACTGTTTCCTGAGTCACCGGGATGACCTCCTCGTCTGCCCCTTGCTGGCCCAGGTGCTGCTTGGCATAATCAAAGCCCTGCACAGGCTGCAAAGAGGAAACAGATTTGCAGTCATGTTTCTGGCAAAGTGTGATGCTCACAGCAGCTTTAAGAGAAGACAGGCGGGAAAGTGCACATGATGGGACCATACTTAGCTTTCTGATGAATAAGAGTTAACTCACATCTCCAGGCTATTTTCTGTCTCTATGAAATCAAAGTCCACATTAATTCCACCTAGCTACAGAACCTATGTAGATAAGACTCAGAAAAATGAATAGTATAAACAAGATGCAAATATGTTTATGAGAACAAGTTCTTTCAAGGATTTTAGACCACTTATTCTAAGCCATTGGATACTGCTAATTAGAAGCTCTTAATTGCTACATTAAACAGGTCCTGCCTCTTCTACATAAGAATAGTTCTGTCATCCCTTAAGTCCTGTGAAATAATAGGTTGTGTGACTTTGCCGAGTCATTGAAATCTGAATCTCAATGTTTTTATCTGAGAAATGAAGATAATCATATCTGTTCTACCTCCACCACCCTGGAGTGTTAGAGAAAATCACAGATCTGAAAACAAAAGAGGAGAAACATGCTATCACATGTGAGGCAGTATAATTATTAATAATAAAATGGAACTTATGGAATTACTCTCTAATCCAGACCGTTCCGTTTAGCAGGCGAGCTCACTTCTCATTTCTCATGACTAAGAAATTAGCGAGGTTTTTATTGCAGTGTCTGAAATCCCAAGTGAATAGGGCAGCTGTGAGCAAAACCCAACAGACATGTATTAGTGGGGTAATAAAAAAACCAAGAAGCATGTTTAAACAATTCCTGTGAGTGTCTCTATTCTGCTCTATGCCCCAAAGCAGCACAACACAGATTTGAGGCAGGACAATGGGGTGGCTAGGAGCAGCAACTCTGAAAACAGATAGCCTGGGTTCAGATCCTGTCGCTGACACATACTAGCTGTGTGACCTTCGGTAAGTGACTGAGATTCTCTGTACATGTTTCCTCACCTGTAACATGGAGGGAATATAGTGCGAGCAGGATCAAACGTGTATGTCTGTGACAGTGAATTTAACCACCTCAAAGGGACGCTGTGTAGATTAGATAAGTAAATTCAAGCCCAGCATTTAGCTAAGTACCTGACACATAGTAAGTGCTCAATCAGTATTTGTTCAAATTGTTTTCCTGCCTACTAAATCATTGGCCAGGTGAAATGGACATCAGTGATTCTTTTTAAGAAAATTTGGGGTGAAACTTAACCTCTATCATTTGGGTTCTATCAGAACTTTTTATGATCAGACATTCCTCTTTTAGCACTTTACTTAGTCAAGAACTGTAACAGGAAGGCCAGATTAAATGGTCTAAGACCGTGGCCCAACCCATCATATCATGCCTCAGAATAGGAGGGAGTTTTATTGCTAAATCCGGAAAAGCTTCCTTTTTCAAGCTGTCTGTAGTATAGCCAAGGGCTTCTCCAGTGGCTCAGCAGTAAAGAATTTGCCTGCAATGCAGGAGACACAGGAGATGTGGGTTCAATCCCTGGATGGGGAAGATCCCTTGGAATGAGACATGGCAACCCATGACTTGCTGATGTTCCTAGAATACTGACTCACCTCCTTCTATAAACAATTAATCACCAGTCGAACTCAACCGAAATGTTTCTGGAAACCGACCTCTTCTCCCCAGGTCCACTGCTCTACTGACTCTGCTATGGTTTTGTAATTTCGATTCCACTCCTTTCCAGACCCATCCTTGGCAATCCTCCAAAGTTATCTCCCTTAGAGATTCATCAGGTCATCACTCCCTCATTAAAAACTGTCTCTGGCACCCAAACTCCTTGGCAAGGCATTCAAGACCCTGGAATTCTGTGTGAACTCATGTGTCCAGTCTCATCTCCTACTGGTCCCTTTTCTATTCAACCCTTATCCTCCCGTTATCCTGTTCAGTTTTGTTCCAACTCCAGTTATTGGGCATTGGCTTGTGTCAGGGAGTGTGCTTGGTGCTGGAAATATAAAGGTGAATAATAACTGGCTCCCTTACCCTCAAGAAGCTCACGGTTTCAGTTTCACTTGATATTGTTGGTACAACACTGAACACATAACATGAATGATGTCATTTCATCCTCACTGTAGCTCAAGGAGCTGGGTATTGTTATGGTTCTCCATTTTAAAGATGAAGAAACTGAGGTTCAGAGAAGTTCATCAGTTTCCTCAGACTCGCTCAGCTGGTCTATGGTGGAGCCAGGATACGAATCCAGGACCACAGGGGCCAGAGGCAAAACACCAACCACTGCTTGATGATTCGTCCCACAGTCTTCTCTCTTTCTGCAGCCCGCCACCTAGGTTGCACATCTCCTGGCTCCTGGTTTCAGTCTCCTGGCCTGTGTGTGAGCTATCAGCAGTCTGCAGCAGCAGCTAAGAACCTAGTGAGGAGGACAAGCTGGTGCTGGCTTGTCCCCCTCATTCCCACCTTCTTTGGTTCCTCACCCTTCACGCTGCCCTGGATACTTCAGGGGATGGAGTTGATGATGGTTGACCAGAAGGACATTAAGGAATGACAAGCTTAAGATGCGGCCTTTGTTATTAGGTTAACAAGAATCCCTGTACACGTTCAGTACGTACAGCCTGCAAGACACTGACACCTCATTTCATTCTCACAACAACCTTATGGGGAAAACTGGGCAAGCAGCACAGTCTTCACTTTACGGGCAATAAAACAAAAGCTCAGAGAGGTTCAGTGACTTGCCCAAGACCACACAGCTAAGTGGTGAAAGACTCAAGACTTGTACCCTGCTCTTCTGACTGACAGGATAGTGGTCTTTCAACCTCCAACTTGAAAATCACTTGAGATTAACTAATTGCCCATTGGACACACACTGGAAACCCCTAACACTGCTAATACAACATCATGGAACATTTATAGTTGGCTTTAATGAGTTTTATAAAATTATCAAATCAAAATAATCCCCAACAATTTTAAAGGTAGATATGTTACCTGGATTTTTTTTTTAAGAAAGATGTGTAATAATAAAAATCAACTTACCTATAATGTTTATTCTGTACAAGGCACATTCAAAGTAATTCACATAACTCAATCCTCATACCAAAGTGTAAGTAAACACTGTATCACCCCCAATTCACAGATGGGGAAAACTGAGGCACATATAAATAGTATGTGAGAAAAGAACAGGGTATCTTTAGGGGGTGACTGTGCCATCCTGAGCAGGGCATGCCAACCCTCTAAGCTCCGTTTTGTATCTCCATATGGCCTTAACAACTTTCTCCTCAGGTTGCCTGTTCCAAGGGGCCGTGTTCTCTTCAGTTCTATGAAGGGACAATCTGGAGAAAGTCTGTGAATCCAATGACAAAGAGGAAGCAAAAGTGAACTAGGAAGAAAGGAGGTGACAAAGGCAGGACACCCCGCTCTCCTCCTGTGTTGATCATTTTTTAACCTGCCTGCGCCCGGCTGACGGCAGTGGTAACAGGGTCCCGTCTGTGGTATTGATACCTTGTCTCTGAAGAAGGGAGCAGGCAGGTGCGGCCTGATCTCGGCTCTGAGACAGCCACACTCACCTCCTCTGAGCCTGTGGGTCTACTANGTAAGTGACTGAGATTCTCTGTACATGTTTCCTCACCTGTAACATGGAGGGAATATAGTGCGAGCAGGATCAAACGTGTATGTCTGTGACAGTGAATTTAACCACCTCAAAGGGACGCTGTGTAGATTAGATAAGTAAATTCAAGCCCAGCATTTAGCTAAGTACCTGACACATAGTAAGTGCTCAATCAGTATTTGTTCAAATTGTTTTCCTGCCTACTAAATCATTGGCCAGGTGAAATGGACATCAGTGATTCTTTTTAAGAAAATTTGGGGTGAAACTTAACCTCTATCATTTGGGTTCTATCAGAACTTTTTATGATCAGACATTCCTCTTTTAGCACTTTACTTAGTCAAGAACTGTAACAGGAAGGCCAGATTAAATGGTCTAAGACCGTGGCCCAACCCATCATATCATGCCTCAGAATAGGAGGGAGTTTTATTGCTAAATCCGGAAAAGCTTCCTTTTTCAAGCTGTCTGTAGTATAGCCAAGGGCTTCTCCAGTGGCTCAGCAGTAAAGAATTTGCCTGCAATGCAGGAGACACAGGAGATGTGGGTTCAATCCCTGGATGGGGAAGATCCCTTGGAATGAGACATGGCAACCCATGACTTGCTGATGTTCCTAGAATACTGACTCACCTCCTTCTATAAACAATTAATCACCAGTTGAACTCAACCGAAATGTTTCTGGAAACCGACCTCTTCTCCCCAGGTCCACTGCTCTACTGACTCTGCTATGGTTTTGTAATTTCGATTCCACTCCTTTCCAGACCCATCCTTGGCAATCCTCCAAAGTTATCTCCCTTAGAGATTCATCAGGTCATCACTCCCTCATTAAAAACTGTCTCTGGCACCCAAACTCCTTGGCAAGGCATTCAAGACCCTGGAATTCTGTGTGAACTCATGTGTCCAGTCTCATCTCCTACTGGTCCCTTTTCTATTCAACCCTTATCCTCCCGTTATCCTGTTCAGTTTTGTTCCAACTCCAGTTATTGGGCATTGGCTTGTGTCAGGGAGTGTGCTTGGTGCTGGAAATATAAAGGTGAATAATAACTGGCTCCCTTACCCTCAAGAAGCTCACGGTTTCAGTTTCACTTGATATCGTTGGTACAACACTGAACACATAACATGAATGATGTCATTTCATCCTCACTGTAGCTCAAGGAGCTGGGTATTGTTATGGTTCTCCATTTTAAAGATGAAGAAACTGAGGTTCAGAGAAGTTCATCAGTTTCCTTAGACTCGCTCAGCTGGTGGGTGGAGCCAAGATACGAATCCAGGACCACAGGGGCCAGAGGCAGAACACCAACCACTGCTTGATGATTCGTCCCACAGTCTTCTCTCTTTCTGCAGCCCGCCACCTAGGTTGCGCATCTCCTGGCTCCTGGTTTCAGTCTCCTGGCCTGTGTGTGAGCTATCAGCAGTCTGCAGCAGCAGCTAAGAACCTAGTGAGGAGGACAAGCTGGTGCTGGCTTGTCCCCCTCATTCCCACCTTCTTTGGTTCCTCACCCTTCACACTGCACTGGATACTTCAGGGGATGGAGTTGATGATGGTTGACCAGAAGGACATTAAGGAATGACAAGCTTAAGATGCGGCCTTTGTTATTAGGTTAACAAGAATCCCTGTACACGTTCAGTACGTACAGCCTGCAAGACACTGACACCTCATTTCATTCTCACAACAACCTTATGGGGAAAACTGGGCAAGCAGCACAGTCTTCACTTTACGGGCAATAAAACAAAAGCTCAGAGAGGTTCAGTGACTTGCCCAAGACCACACAGCTAAGTGGTGAAAGACTCAAGACTTGTACCCTGCTCTTCTGACTGACAGGATAGTGGTCTTTCAACCTCCAACTTGAAAATCACTTGAGATTAACTAATTGCCCATTGGACACACACTGGAAACCCCTAACACTGCTAATACAACATCATGGAACATTTATAGTTGGCTTTAATGAGTTTTATAAAATTATCAAATCAAAATAATCCCCAACAATTTTAAAGGTAGATATGTTACCTGGATTTTTTTTTTAAGAAAGATGTGTAATAATAAAAATCAACTTACCTATAATGTTTATTCTGTACAAGGCACATTCAAAGTAATTCACATAACTCAATCCTCATACCAAAGTGTAAGTAAACACTGTATCACCCCCAATTCACAGATGGGGAAAACTGAGGCACATATAAATAGTATGTGAGAAAAGAACAGGGTATCTTTAGGGGGTGACTGTGCCATCCTGAGCAGGGCATGCCAACCCTCTAAGCTCCGTTTTGTATCTCCATATGGCCTTAACAACTTTCTCCTCAGGTTGCCTGTTCCAAGGGGCCATGTTCTCTTCAGTTCTATGAAGGGACAATCTGGAGAAAGTCTGTGAATCCAATGACAAAGAGGAAGCAAAAGTGAACTAGGAAGAAAGGAGGTGACAAAGGCAGGACACCCCGCTCTCCTCCTGTGTTGATCATTTTTTAACCTGCCTGCGTCCGGCTGACGGCAGTGGTAACAGGATCCCATCTGTGGTATTGATACCTTGTCTCTGAAGAAGGGAGCAGGCAGGTGCGGCCTGATCTCGGCTCTGAGACAGCCACACTCACCTCCTCTGAGCCTGTGGGTCTACTAGTGAGGCTCAGCAAAGGTCCCCAGCCGTGTCCTCTGGCTCCGCAGCCAACATTCTTACAGATGCAGTGGTGTCCCTGGAGACTAGGAGACCATCCTCCCCGTCTCTGGGTTGGTGGCAATAGCTAACTTTCTCTTCCCGCCTCGTCCCGTGGCACTTAAGGAATTCTGCTCACACACTCAGGTTGTGAGGAGTGACGCCGGCGCCTCGCTCCTCTGCCAAAAGCCGCAGTGTCCGTGGGCTGCACCAGCAGAAGGAGTGCGGTAGGAAAGAGGCAGTTCCGCCCCACTGGTTTCCTGTGATAACAGGGCTTTGGAAATCAAAGTGCGTAGCCCAGCCTCGCTGAGGGAGCGAGTGAACTCAGTCATCTCACGCAACATAAATTTGCTTGATTTTCCACAGCAGCTGGGTATCTCTTGAAGCACAATGTGCTGGGCAAGGACATAAAAGGGGCTATGAAAACCCACAAACGTGAATCTGTTCCAGCCTCAGACAGCTTTCCAGCCAGGGGATATGCTGAAATCACGTGCTGCCCAGCTCATCTCAGCAAATTAATAAAATTTTGCCTTCATCAATCACATGAAGATGGTATTTACAACCTCGGCATGGCATGCTTTGCATTCCTGGACTTGGAAGCAATTAGATTCTGGTAATTACTGTTATGTCTGAAAGGCTCAGATTGTAACTGAGCTAAGATGGAAATGAAATACCCCTTCTTGGAATAGCTTCATTTTTCACTGCTTGGGTAATTACCAACATCGTGCCACGTCCTGGCAGCGGGTTCCTTTGTGTCAACAGACACAGAATGACATTCTTTGGGGTTGGACCCTTCGCTAGACAGAGTGTCTCAGCAAGCTGCAGCTTCTCAACAGGTGACTGGGTTTAATAAACAATCAAATTCATTTGATTTCTTTTGTTGAGGGGACGTATGGTCATCCAGGAAGAACTAGGCATGCGTGACTCCCAGCAAGGACAACCACCAAGTCATGCGGTCCAGAGGATGTGAAATTCCAGTCTCTATTTCATTCTTGCCCAGAGAATTAGGCAGAACAAGCGCAGAGGTTAGGGGCTGGAGGAGGGTTCCACCCACCAAGTGTCAGGGTTCAGGATGGTGTATAATGTAGACAAAGCCCAAAGACTCAGGTATGGACCTGAGAGCCCCTCTCTGCTGTGGATAAGTCCCACTGTCTCTCATTCTTCTGAGTCTCTCTGCAGTAAAATGAAAATAAGAAGAGCTGCCCTGACTATGACCTACCTCATAGGACTACTGTGATGAGCCAGCAAGGTGCCAGACCTAGAAGAGCCCAGGATATTGTAAGGCATTATTTAAACATTATATGATAATCTGGGTAGTAGAGGTTATTATATTCCTTTTGGGGACTATGGTGAAGGGAGCTATGTGACCAGAAAACTTGTTATTGTTGAGTTGCTCAGTCGTGTCTGACTCTTTGTGACCCCATACTATATAGCCCGCTAGGCTCCTCTGTCCATAGGATTTCCCAAGCAAGAAGACTACAGTAGGTTGCCATTTCCTGACCCAGGGATCAAACCTGGGTCTCCTGAGCTGCCAGGGAAGTCCGACTGGAAAAGTAGCCTTTGGAATTTCCTCAGTTTGCCCCTCTCCCAGTCACTGGAGGGGGATGGTGCAGCCCAGTGGAGGCTGTGGATGGTGGATGGAGCCCCCCATTAGCCTTCAGTGGAGCCACTGAACTGGGGTTGGACAGCTGCCCTGCCAAGGCTCTGCAGCTTGGTCATCATGCAGCCTTTTTTCTTTTTTTTAATTATTTATTTGACTGTCTTCGTTGCAGCATGTGGGATCTAGCTACCTGACCAGGAATACAACCTGGACCCCTTGCACTGGGGGCGTGAATTCTAAGCCACTGGACCACAAGGAAAGTCCCCGTCACGCAGCCTTTGAAGATCGGCCACTCTGGCCAGTGGAAGAAGGAAGGTTTTGAGGGTCTGCTGTGACCCTAAAGAGCCTCGAGTTAGGAGCCAAGACACCCGGTTCTACCATCAGTTCTGCTGCTTACCCACTGTGCCATCATGGAAAAGTCACTTCTCTGTAAAGGAGAAGGGGTCAGGTCAGAGGAGCTCTGAGACCCCTTTCAAGTCTCTCTAACTCCTCATTTTCAGTACCTCTGTTCCCTCCTCTGTAAAATAATGTTCTTCCTCAAAGGGCTGCTACGAAGAGTAGGTGAGCTGGTAGCTGCAAAGCACTGAGGGGCACTTAGAGCAAAGTTACTGTGTCCTGATTATCAAAACGAAGGTTTGCACAACAATGCAACATCCTTAACAGTACTGAGCCGGACACTTCAAAAGGGCTAAAATGGTTCACTTTATGTTATGTATATTTTACTACAATTTTTTAAACATTCAAATAAGTAACAAATGGGTCTCCTTCAACATGAGGACTGAAGAGGAGGTTTGTGAAGGTACTTGCAAGGACCTCAATGGCCAAAAGGCAGGCCAAGCCCCCTCGGGCCAGGGTTCCTACCCCTCTCCTCTCGGCTTCTGACACATACCTTTGCTCGCTGAGGCAGGTTCATCATGGTGTCTGGCTTGAAGTCGTTCTTGTTCTTGCGGCAGAGCACGGCAGTGATGATGATGATGATGACGGTGACCACGGCGATGGGTGCCAGCACTGCAGCGATGATCCACAGGTTGTTGGGTGGGTTCTTCACCACAGCTGCAGAGTTGAGGGGGGGAAGCACGTGACCAGGAGCTCAGGGAAGCAAAAACAGCCCTGAGATAAGTGCTCCCCAGTGCCCAGTCATGAGGTGGTTGAGAGGCTTTGGGCTCAGAAAGGCTCTTGCCTTGACAAGTTACTGAGGTCTGAGTCTCAGTGTCCTTATCTGTAAAATAGGGCTAATCCTGTGGCGAGGCATCAGAGACAAGGTACATGTGGTGCTTGGCGTAGCCCCTAGGAGGTGCTCAATGAATGAGTTTTTTACTAGGACCAGGAGGAGGAAGAGGAAGATGAATTGGGATCAATCTTCCCCACTGGTGATGTCCATGAATCAGAAGAAGAGAGAAGAACTCTGAAGATTAGTGTGTTGCTTCAATCAGGAGGCAAAGGTCACAGAGAGATGACTCGAAATATTGGAGTGAAGTCACCCTCTGAGTGACCAATGAATAAAACATACCTGAGTGGACGGATCTGCCCCCTTCCTTCCATGGTCAGCTGGGGATGCTTGGAAATGCCGTGCTCTAATCAATACCATGTCCAATTAGACACGGGTAATCTGGTCAGACAGTAGGAAAGGTGGTGGGCAAGATGGCTGTGACTGGCTGTTTTAGCTTGTGATACTGTCTGCTAATAACACACAAGCTCTCATCTCTCCCACTCCCTGGATGATCTCATAGACTCATGGCATTAAACACCATCTGGGCTGATGATGCTCATTTACACAGCTCTGACTAGGACCCCTACCCCCAAATCCAGATTCCTATATCCAACTGCCAACTCAAATCTCCAACTGGATACATAAGAGATGTCTCAAATTTAAGACATCTAGAACACAACTCTCAATCTCCCACCCCATAAAACCTGTTCTTGTGATATTCTCTTCTCCAATAAGTGGCAACTCTTTCCTTCCAGCTGTGCAGGCCAATAACTTTCATCAATGTCAACCTGTTTCTTTTATTCTCTCCCAACATCCTACTTGTCAACAAACACTGTCATCCCCATCTTCAAAATATATCACTTCTTTCTATCGCTATGGTCCAACCTAGCAACATGTCTCACCTGAGCTACTGCAATGTCCTCCTCCCTTGTTCTCTATACTCTATTTGTAACACAGAAGCTGGAGTGATCCTTTGAAAATTCAGATCACAACATTCTTCTGCTCAAACCCTGCAGAGGCTCCAACCCCACTCAGAGTAACAGCCACAGTATAATTTCTATAAGACTTTAAGTGATCTGCTCCAACCAACCATCCTAGTTACTTCTCTGCTCTTATAGCTCTTCCTTCAACTCACTCTGTTCCAGTCTACCTCCGACTGTTCCTTAAACATGCTGGACATGCTTCTGCCTCAGGGCCTTTACATCAGCTTATTCTTCTACCTAGAACACTCTTCACCTAGATATCCACATGCCTCTCTCCCTCATTCCTTCCGGGCTCTGAACAAGTGTCACTATATCTGTGAGGCTTTCCCTGTATTCTTTGTAAAATAACAATCCCTGCCCCAGGCACTCTCCATCCCCCTTTTCCTACTTAGTGTTCCTTTAAATCAGTGCTTCTCAAACTGTGAAGTGAACATGTGAAAGTGAAAGTCATTCAGCCGTGTCTGACTCTTTGCGACCCCATGGAGTCCATGGAATTCTCCAGGTCACAATACTGGAGTGGGTAGCATTTCTCTGCTCCAGGGGATCTTCCCAACCCAGAGATCGAACCAGGTTCTCCTGCATTGCAGGTGATTCTTGACCATCTGAGCCACAAGGGAAGCCCAAGAATACTGGAGTGGGTAGCCTTTCTCTGCTCCAGGGGATCTTCCCAACCCAGAGATCGAACCAGGTTCTCCTGCATTGCAGGTGGATTCTTGACCAGCTGAGCCACAGGGGAAGCCCAAGAATACTGGAGTGGGTAGCCTTTCTCTGCTCCAGGGGATCTTCCCAATCCAGGGATCGAAGCCAGGTTTCCCACACTGCAGGTGGACTCTTTACCAGCTGAGCCACTAGAGAAGCCCAAGAACACTGGAGTGGTAGCCTATCCCTTCTCCAGCAGATCTTCCTAACCCAGGAATCAAACTGGGATCTCCTGCATTACAGGCGGATTCTTTACCAGGTGACCTCCCAGGGAATCCCCTCAAACTAAAGTGCATGCCAATCACCTGGAATCTTGCTCAATGTAGATTCTAATTTTGTGCATTGGGATGGGTCCACCTATAATAGGTTCTTTGGGACACCAGTCCACCATCTTCTCTGTCTACTGGCTGTCTGAATAAAGTCACTATTCCTTGCCTCAACAACTTGTGTCTCAATTTGTTGGCCTGACATGTGGTGAGTAATAAGAGCTTGGACTTGGTAACATGCCTAATAAGCTCCCAGTAGATACTCATGCAGCAGGGCCCCAGGCCATACTTGGAGTGGTGAGACTCTAAAGTATATGTCACCATCTGCTATGATACATACGTTATTTGCTCACCATCTGTCACCCCCTGCCCCTCGTTTAGCATGTATACCCTAACAGAGCAGGGAGGTTTATTTTTTGTCTCTTGTTTGCTGCATCCTCAGGGCTAGAACAGGGCCTTGCACATAGTAGTGAAAAGTGAAAGTGAAAGTTGCTCAGTCGTGTCCAACTCTTTGAGACCCCATGGACTATAGAGTCCATGGAATTCTCCAGGTTAGAATAAACTGGAGTGGGTAGCCTTTCTCTGCTCCAGGGCATCTTCCCATTCCAGGGATCAAACCGGGGTCTCCTGCATTGCAGGCAGATTTTTGACCAGCTGAGCCACAAGGGAAGCCCAAGAATACTGAATGGGTAGCCTATCCCTTCTTCAGCAGATCTTCCCAACTCAGGAATCAAACCGGGGTCTCCTGCATTGCAGGTGGATTCTTTAACTGAGTAGGGGCTGAATGAATGTATAACTAAACTATCACTATTCCTGTTGCAATCTGGCTCCTCATACAGGTTTCCACAAAGGACAGAGTAAAAGCCATTTAAGGGAGAAGTTCCCTTCTCCTTGGTAGTTCCCATCCGTGAAACTGCTGTGTGTGCTAAGTTGCTCAGTCGTGTCCAACTCCCGGTGACCTCCTGCCATGGACTGTATCCTGCCAGGCTCCTCTGTCCATGGAATTCTCCAGGGGAGAATACTGGAGTGGGTCGCCATTTCCTTCTCCAAGTTCCAATCCACATTTTAAATTAAATACTTTCAATCTGGTTTATATATCACTCTCTTATAAGTCTGGTTAGCATAAGTTGGTACTCCTGATCCTGTTTAATTCTGGGGGCTACTAAACTCACAAAACTGAAGACTCAAGTCTGGAGTACAAAGACCCCACCAGTAAGCATCACATGGTGAGGACCTGCCTGAGGAGCCAGCTGGTCTTTCTCTGATATCAACCACTCCTGACTTCCACTGGCACCTCATTAGCCAAGATTTACCTCTCCTCAGGCAGCACTTGGCTCGGGAGTGCTATTAGTACAAAATAACTTCTTTTCCACAGTTTTTGTCAATTGGTGATTAATCACATTATTAACTTCTGAAAACAGCTCATTAGATAATGTGCTTCTGTTGACATTAAACATGCAATTGCTGCTGCTTTTAGAAATTCAGTATTTCTATGTGAGTTTTAGGCCATTAACATTTTCTAAAGTTTAACGCTTCTATGAAAAATATCAATTTTGGCTATTCCATCCTGATGGGGAAAAGTGGATAGTGTATCAGAACATGATACCCTAAATATATTTACATGTATTTTTTTCATTAGCAAGAATGAAATATTAACATGTGTTCAGCTTTCACTCAGCTTTATTGTTTTGATGGATGTGTGCCTTCTTGAGGCAGTATAGAAAATCCTTTCACCTCTATTTAAATGAGGAGAGAATAAAGGCATGCTAAGTACATTAATAAATTCATTTAACGGTCAAAGCGATAGTAAAGTTAGGTCAACTGAAGTCATCCAAACCCAATATATTCATTGGCATAATGATCTAAAACTACAAAGTCACATACAGAGGTGAAAAGGAACAAATGGCTATTTAATTTGCAAGAATGTCAGAGGAAGGATAGGAAAATGAGACCACACGTTCTGAGCTTCTGCTGTGCGTCAGGCACTGGGATACACCCTTTGTCAGGCTTTTACTCTCATACCCATTTTGCAGATGAAGAAACTGAGCCCCAGGGAGGTTAGATTATGTTATTTTTTTCTACCATAAAATGTCATTTCTCTGAAATATACAAATTAAGTCAGCTCTGAGTTAATGCATATGAATGGGAGTGTGTGCATGTGAGTGTGCATGTATGAGTGCACACACACAAAATGTTGGTCAGAGCGAATGAAGTCAAAGGGTCCCTATAATCTGAACTCAGAAAGAATTACTTTCATGTAGAGCAAATGGTGAAAGGAGAAGGAATCCATTTAGAAAAAGTTCTCAGCTTGTCTTCATGACTCCCAAAACATGAGAAATCATGACTGGTGTGAGTAGACACAGGGAAGGGTCTAACTCAGATCCCCGAAGCTGGTGAGAGCTCAGGCCCATCGTGCCCCTGCCCACACACTCTTGCGGCTCTCATCCCGCTCAGGTGTGGCCCATGAGGCTCTACCGCTAGTGGCCCCTCTGCTGCATCTGTGACTCATCATTGCTGCTCTCTTCCATCAGGGACCCCCTCTGCCTGGAACCTTCTCCCCAGGTATCCTCAAGAAGCAACCCAAAGGTTGCTTCCTCAATATAGTCTTCACTCCCCCAAACAATTTAAGATTGCAACCATTATCTCCTAAGCATCCTTCAGCCTCTTCCCTGCTTAATTTTTCTCCATGGTACTTACTAGCATATAACATATTATTCAGTTATCTTGTCTGCTTAATCTGCCCACTTAGGAATATAAGATCCATGTGGTCAGAGTGCTTGCCTGCTTGGCTCACAGCTATACCTCCAGGGCCTAGAACAGCACCAGACATATGTTAGGAGCTCAAGAAATATTTGTTGAAAGAATGAGAGTTCCCTTTACTGAAGGGCCAGTCTATATAGCTTTCTTTAAGTGATATTTTTTGAGATCAATGTCTGACAGCCATGTAAGGGAAACCAATTCCTGCCCTGGTCTGCTTGTGTATGGGGAGAATTGTCCCTATTCCATCAGCTGGCTAGGCCCTCTGAGGGGCCCCTCACTCCAGATCCTGCAAAGGGAGCGGATGAAAACCTCCATCGGGAGTGCAGCCGCTTCTTTAGAGGTCACTGCTGCCCCATTACCCGGAGATGACATGGGGAGAGCGGGCATCACACATTCCGCTGTAGGGCACTGCACCTTGGCCCTGTGCTGTGTGCACGCTAAGTCACTTCAGTCGTGTCCAACTCTTTGCAGCCCCATGGACTATAGCCCACTGGGCTCTTCTGTCCATGGGATTCTCCAGGCAAGAATACTAGGGTGGGTTTCCATGGCCCTCTCCAGGGGATCTTCCTGACACAGGGATCCAATCTGCATCTCTTCCATCTCCTGCATTGGCAGATGGGTTCTTTATCACTAGTGGCACCTGGGAAGCCCTGCACATCGGCCCTAGACTTAGCAATTTAGAAAACATTGGAACACACGGTATGGGATAAGGAGGTGTCTGTTCAACACCATGATTCTCCATTCAAAGTGCTGACCTTAGATTTACGTCGCAGGCTGATTTCAGAACTATTAGGAGAAAATGTGGAGAAGGCAATGGCACCCACTCCAGTACTCTTGCCTGGAGAATCCCATGGACGGAGGAGCCTGGTGGCTGCAGTCCATGGGGTCCTAAGAGTAGGACACAACTGAGCGACTTCACTTTCACTTTTTATGCATTGGAGAAGGAAATGGCAACCCACTCCAGTGTTCTTGCCTAGAGAATCCCAGGGATGGGAGATCCTGGTGGGCTGCCATCTATGGGGTCGCACAGAGTTGGACACGACTGACGTGACTTAGCAGCAGCAGCAGCAGCAGGAGAAAATGAGATTTAAAACATCTCTCTTTCTCCTCTTCTTCATGGGTCTCAGTGTCCTCATCTGGGTGGAAGCATTTCCCAGGGTCTGTCTTCTGGTTTGTACTCCCTCCAGGACCAGAATTTCTCCAGGATTTTAATTCTGTTCTGTATTTACAACATTCTCAAAGTCTATAGTGTTGACTTTAGCCTCTCTCCTGGGATTCAGACTAGGATTTCCACCAACTTTCCTAACTTCAGCCCTATATATCTCCACCTAATAGTCAATCACCTAGGTGCTTCTCTGGTAGTCCAGTGGTTAAGACACCATGCTTCCACTACAGGGGACTTGGGTTCAAACACTGGTTTACAGGGGACTTGGGTTTGAACCCTGACCAGAACTAAGATCCCACGTGCTATGCAATGTGGTGGGGGGCCCTACTCCCCAAAAAAAGAAAAAAAGAAAGTCCATCACCTAAACTCATCATGGCCGTAAGTGAATAAATCAGTCTCCCTCCTAAAAGAGCTTCTCTTCACCAACTCCCTCTCTAATTTCATTAACAGCACCCTGTTCTCTGAATTATATAGGCTCTTAACCTTAAAATCACCTTTCCTTCTTCATAGACTCTCCTTGAGTCCTTCCACCTTATGGATAAATGAGACATTCAGCTACCATTTATTATGTGCTTAATAGGTGCCCCAGGGAAATACTCGGAGATGGCAATGGCACCCCACTCCAATACTCTTGCCTGGAAAATCCCATGGATGGAGGAGGCTGGTAGGCTGCAGTCTATGGGGTCGCGAAGATTCAGACACAACTGAGCAACTTCACCTTCACTTCTCACTTTTATGCATTAGCGAAGGAAATGGCAACCCAGCATTCTTGCCTGGAGAATCCCAGGGACAGGGGAGCCTGGTGGGCTGCTGTCTATGGGGCTGAACAGAGTCGGACACGACTGAAGTGACTTAGCAGCAGCTTAGCAGCAGGGATATATTAAACCCTCTACATGCAATAATTATTTCATTTAAACCCCTAGTAGGTCTCCCAGGTCAGTGTTTTTATTTCACCATTTTACAGATGAGGAAAATGTAGGTCAGAGAGGGTCACTCATTTGTCTCCTGTCTTATCGCAAAGGCTCTGCTCTCAACTGCTCTGCTATGGTGTCTTCCAACCACATGCCTCACTCACGGCCTGGCAAAGGCATTTAGCAAAGGTGGGTCCTAGGCCTTCAAAAGAGGAGAGCCAGGCAGTAACTGAGGCTGGATATTCAGAAAGAAATGAGATGCGGTACTTGCTTTTAAAATGCTCATGAGGAAGAAAGCAAGAAAACAATTCATTTACCCACTGTGATAAGGGCAATGAAGGCCCTTGGAACTTGGGGGAAGGGGTCATGCTTCAGCAGTCAGGGACAGGGACTGTGAAGAATGAATCCTCCCATGTGGCTGAAGCCCTGGGTCTGAAAGAAAGAAAAGTAGGCTGTATGATTGAACAAGAAGCCTGGAGACCAGGCTGTGAAGGGATCTGAATGTTTGCTGAGCACCTGTTGTCAAGGGCTTGGAAGACCCACTTTAAGAAGCTTGGATTTTACTCTTGTGAACAGTGAAGAGCCGCCAAATATTTTTTAAATGTTGTAGATGTAAGATCAGCACCTGTGTTTATTATAATGACTCTAATTACAATGTAGACAGTACATTAGCGGCACAGAAGCTGAAGCTGAGTCATTTGGGAAGCATACGCAAAGTCCAACAGGAGATAATGATGAAATGGAGAAGAAAAAACAGTTTGAGAATTACTCTAGATGGGAGCTGGGAGGGCCAAGTGGATTTGAAGGAAACAAAAAAGTAAGGGTGAAGGCTAGCAGCTCTGAAGGCAGGTGGAACAGAGTTGAAGTCCTGTCTCTCTGAGCTGCAGTCACGCCTCTAAGGTCATCCCTAGATGATCCTTCGACTCTCATTTCCTAAAGGCTCCAAGCACCTTCTAACTGCTGTGACTGTTGTCTCTGGCCCAAGCTCTTAAACTTTCCACTGTTCCCCATGCATTTCCATCAGTAAAGTCCCCTTAGCCTCAACCTCTTCTCCTGACACTCCATTCACCTCCCGCTCTGAGTAAGGCCAGCTCTCCGATTGCTGCCCCTTCCCAAGTACCATGAGGCCTGGAGTAGAAGTAAGGAGGTCAAGGAGCTGATCTCAAAGTAAAGGATGGGTTAGGGCAGGGGAAGTGGTGAAGAAGAGGAGACAGTGAACCGGGTAAAAATCTCTAAAGGATGGACGTCCCTGGTTGTTCAGTGGTTGGGAGTCTGCCTCCCAATCCATCCCTGGTCTGGGAAGATTTCACATGCCACAGGGCAACTAAGCCTGTGCACCATGACTACTGAGCCTGAACTCCAGTGCCTGTGCTCTAAAATAGAAAAGCCACTGAAATTAGAAGCCCGTGCACCGCAGCTAGAGAGCGGCCCATACACAGCAACAAAGACCGAGGGTAGCCGAAAATAGGTACATTAATGTAAAAAAAAAACCAAAGGACAGTGGGGGTCAGCTTGGGGTCTAGAGGTGACTGCAATAAGGAGGGGGCAACTTTGAAGCATCTAGCAATTTGCAAGAATAGAAGAAATGGTCTGGACATAGCACTGAGGAGCTGGGAGGAGGGGAGCCTTCCTCTCTTACGGCGTTTCTCTAATCAGTTTGCTGATTCGCAATGTGTACCACTGCACCGAGGCTCAAATGTGCCCTGACTCACAATCCTAACCTCAGCTGCCTCCTTCACTTCATTACGACCCAAGAGAGCAGAAACTACCACAGAGATGTCCTCAGGCTTCCAGTACCAAATGTGCCACGTGACCGACACCCACACCCCCGCTCCACTTGCCCTCCTGCTGCCAAAGGATGGGCCATCCCTGCTCCTCGCTGAGTCTGACCCTGTCCATGTGTGGACTTCATTCCTGCAGGGCTTGTCTCTCTTCTGCATTGTCAATTTCTCCCCCTCTATTACAGCCTTAATACTCAAATGTACCCACTCTCTCTCATGTGGCCTCATTAATCTTCTCCTTTTGCTGTCCTTGCTTCCCCACCTCCACGGTCTCCTGGGCCTGCTCCAGCCACTCTGCTCCACTACCTATTCCTGGGAACTCCTCCTGCCAAGGTTCCCACCAAGCTCCAGTTTAGCAAGGCCACTTCATCTCCATCCTTCCAGTCTCTGCCTCCTAAGAACAGAAGCTGATGCAACAGCTTACCCCCTTCTAAGACATTCACTTTCTTCGCTTGTTTCTGGACCCCACCTCGTCCTGGATTTCCTCCACCTCCTCCTGGGTTTCCTCCATCTTCCTGGATGCTCCTTCTCAGGGTCCTTTGCTGGCTCCAGTTCCCCCCTCAGGTAACTTCTCCAGGCCTTAATTTTCACCCTCTTTTCTTTAGTTCTAAATCATGCCGAGTCTGGTTAATCTCACGAACTCCAATTAACTCTAAATGTTATCTGTGTTGATGACTCCTCCCAAGTTAGTATTTCCTGATCTCTACTTGCATGTATAAACTAACATGTTCAAAACCAAACTCTCAATTCCATCTCCCCAACCCCACCACTGCCCCACCGAACCACTTCCTCTCCGTACCTTCTGCATCTCAACAAGTGACACCACGGTCAGTGCTCAAGCAAACACCTCGGAGTCAACCTTGAGTCTTTTGGCCCTCACCTTCTCCTGCTCATACGCAATCCATTATCTTGTCCCACTGGTTCTGTCTGCAAAAATATGTGAAATATCTTCTCTGAGTCTCCACCTCTGACACTTTCCTCTCTCACCTGGACACCTGCAGCGGTTTTCACTCCTAGCCTCTACAATTCATTCTCTACCTGGAGAGATGGATAAAGAGCTGAGGATGGAGCCTGGGGACACACACACGGAGAGGATACCGCAGAACTGATGAGGTCATTGACCTGACCAGAGATGGGACAGAGCCCACAGGGAGGGAAGGACAGAGGTGCAGAGGGAGAGAATCTGAGTTAAAAGCATTTTAAAGGCAAGACTGTAGAGGGTGATCATCATTTCTACACAAAGGTGTGTCTATGAGGATGTGCTGGCCGAGCAGAAGTGAGGGCCGTAACAACACGTGGGCTGGACCATCCCCGTGGAAGCCACACCCACCGTGAAGAAGGCAGAAGATGAGGAGAGGAAAACCGTGAGCCAGGTGTCGGTTCCTAAGGAGTGGGGACACCAACTAGGAGATCAAGCTAGGCCTTTCGGACCTAGAGCATGCTCCACGTGCTGCCGAAACTAACACTTCTGCCACACGGTTGCTCACCTACCTCACCCTGGCTTTCTTTGAAGCCCTTATTTGGGTCCCTAATGCCTGGGCCATCAGAAAGCCTCATTAGTTCTGCCTTCTCTCAACCGGAACACTGACAACAGATTAATCTCCCTAGATAATGGGTACTTTCAATGATACTATTCCCCTGCACAGAAATCTCCAATAGCTCCCCAGAACCAATCTCATGACTGTACAATCTCTTCCCTTGCCACGCAAGGCCTGAGTCTCCTAAGCAATGTTCATTTCTACCCCCATCATCTCCTCCTCATGCATCGGTGCTGCAGGAAACTCGACTCCTTTTTTTCAAGCCCCGCTGGTACTTCTCACTTCCTTTCTATTGCTCCTGCTGCTTGCTGTTTCTGGGCTATACCCACTTCCCCACCCTCGGCTGGAATCAGCGTACAGTACAGTTATGAACACACTTTTGAACTCAGATTCAGATTCCTGTCTTGGAATTCATATCATCAGTTCAGCTCAGTTCAGTTCAGTCACTCAGTTGTGTCCGAATCTTTGTGACCCCATGAATCGCAGCACGACAGGCCTCCCTGTCCATCACCATCTCCCGGAGTTCACTCAGACTCACGTCCATCNCAGGCAAGAACACTGGAGTGGGTTGCCATTGCCTTCTCCAAGGCAGGAAAGTGAAAGGGAAGTCGCTCAGTCGTGTCCAACTTCACGATCCCATGGACTGCAGCCCACCAGGCTCCTCCACCCACGGGATTTTCCAGGCAAGAGTACCGGAGCCGGGTGCCATCGCCTTCTCCCATACATACACTACCATGTATAAAACAGCTAGCTAGTAGAAGCTGCTGTGTAGCCCAGGGAGCTCAGCTCAGTGCTCTGTAATGACCTGAAGCGGAGGGATCAGGGCGTGGTGGTGGGAGAGAGGTCCAGGAGGGAGTGGGTATATGTATACATATAAATGATCCACTTTGACGTATAACAGAAATGAACACAACATCGTAAAGTAATTATACTCCAGTAGAAAATAATTTTTAAAAAGGTTAAAATGATAAATCACATCTTATGTGTATTTTACCACAATTTTAAACATTGAGAGAAAAAAATGCCTCCAGGGAAGTGCAGGAAGTTATGGGAACCTGTCACAGAGTTCCACGGAATCAACAGCTAGGCAGCTCCCACATGCCTCATAGCCCTTTCTGCAAAGAGGATGTGTCCTTCCTAGGAGGAGCTGGACAAGAGCTGGGGGCTGGAGCCGGGAGCCTGGGTTTGAATCCTGATGCCCCACTACTGAGTGTTTTTGGGCAGGTTCTTCTGGGCCCCAGTTCCTCATCTGAAAACATGGTTATCAGAAGCTACTCCTGACCGTATCATGAAGAACAGAATACTTTATAAAAGAAAACTGCTTCTAGTATAGTGCCATAAAGCCCTTGAGAGGATGCCCACAAGCAGCAGCTGTTGTTGCTCAAATGCACCTCCTGCTTCGCTAGACAGGTCCTCAGCAGAGGAAGGAATCACCTGGAAAACACAGAGCTGTGTTCCAGGACTGCAGTTCCTCTCCTTTCTCCAGAGAAGCCCAGTGGCCTCAGGCTCCCAGCCTGGGGAATGGGTTGAACAAAGCTATCTTCATCTCTCCATTCCCAATCTCCTACCCCTTCTGGAAATGATGGCAAAAGTTGGTGGTGACTGCCCAGTGGTCTAGAAAGTGGTCATGAACCAAAGGGAAGGCAGGAGGGTCCTCCTGAAACCTGAAACTGTTCCCCCCTCTCCCTGCCCCTCAAGCAGAAATCAACTGGTCCAGTCAGCCACGAACACAGTGTTGCGATGGGTTGGGTCGGGGTTCCCTGTGTATGCTGATTACCAACAGCAGCACCAGTGGTAACAAGTGAGGATGTCCAGGTGAGTGGGCAGGAGCTCAAGTCGCAAGAGAATCCTGAAAACAAGACCATGTATGGAGCTTTTTGTTAAGCACGTGTCACTCAAACAGAGGCAGGGCAAGATAGAAGTACCTGAGGAAAGGACAAAACAAGAGGTTGACAAGGACAGGGTGTCTTACCATCAAATGTCAATATTAAAGTTAGAGAAGCGGGGGGACATATCTGCAAGTTAAAAAAAAAAAAAGCATTCCTTGGGCAGGAAACATGATTTTATAAGTGTTACATAACCTGCTGGCTTCAAAAATGTGTTGCTGGGTTAGCACTGTCTCTCTTGGGCATAAACTCTGGTGGGTCGCTGCTGTTTTCCTTTGTAAACACATTTCTTTTGTGGGCTTTCTTCGCAGGTAATATAATCTCTGCAAATCCATGGCTTTGCAGGGCAGAAAGAAACACAATTTTCTGCAGTTTAGGAGAGGTCTTGAGCAGGCTTCACCGAGCTCCTAGTTAGTATTCCAGTCAGCACCCACCTACTGCTTGTTTGGGACAGCAAGGGAGGGAGGGGACAGGGAAAGGAAGAGGGAGGTTGGGGAGGGACTGCTTGTCCAGGCTCATCTTCCAGGACTTGCAAAATCTTGCTCCGTCTTTGTTATGGGCTGAATTGTTTCCCCCACACCTCATCTGCTGATGTTTTATCCCCCAGGACCTCAGAATGTGACTGGAGATGGGGCCTTTAAAGAGACAATTAAGATACAATGAGGTCATTAGGGTGGGGCCTAGTCCTAAACAACTGGTGTCCTTGTAAGAAGAAGAAATTAAGACACAGACCTGCACAGAGGGAAGGTGGTTGTTTTACAAGCCACGGAGAGAGAACCTCAGAAGCAAACAGCCCTGCTGACACCTTGATATTAGACCTCCAGCCTCTTGAGTTATGAGAAAATAAATTCCTGTGTTTGAAGCCCCCACCCTCACCCCCCAGCCCAGGGTAGCAGCTCTAGCAGGCCAACACCTTCCTGTCCCTCCCCTTGAAACCGAGGAGGACCCTTTGGGGTTCCTGGGCATGGAAGCCTTTCTGTCCCTATTTCTTGTAGGCAAGACTCCAGCCGCTGTAACCTTCCCCAAGTTCCAAAGGGCAGATCCAGAACAGTTGCTAATGAAGGAGAGAGCTGCCACAAAGCCACCTGAGGCAAGATTAAAGGGACCAGAGAAGGGCATCAAGGTGAGGAGACCGACCACCTGAGACCCCATGCATGCTAAGTTGCTTCAGTCACGTCCAACTCCTTGCAACCCTATGGACGGTAGCCCTCCAGGTTCCTCTGTCCATGGATTCCCCAGACAAGAATACTGGAGGGGGTTGCCATGCCCTCCTCCAGGGGGTCTTCCTAACCCAGAGATCGAACCCACATCTCTTACATCTACCTGCATTGGCAGGCAGGTTCTTCACCACCAGGACCATTTGGAGACCCTACACACACCTTAATCTTTTTAGCAACCCTGCCTTGAACTATTGCTATGAACCCCCTCATCAAATCCTCCCAGGTAGGGGCATGTAGTTTTTTGAGGCAGGAGCTTGCGGTATCCCCCGCTAGCAAAGCAATGAAGCTATCCATTTCTACTTCACCCCAAACTGCCCCTGAGATTCAATCTGGCACCAGTGAACAGAGAAGCTGAGCTTTCAACACCACCCTTAATGACCCAGCTAGTCACTCTGCCTCCTACAAGCTTCTGTTCTCTCTCTGCTTCTAATCCTTGCTTCTCTAATTTTCAGAGCTACTGTCTGGCTTTTGAAAAACACAAACAAGAACTTTTTTTTGCTATTTCATAAATCTTAGCTCGAAAATGTCAAGGAAAATGCCACCCAAACACCCTTCTACTTCCGTCCGCCTTCACTGTCAGGACACGCTGGGCTTCACCAGGATCAGTGTGGGTGTGCCCAGGGAGAGAGAAAAGTGCATGCCTGGCATTCCTCTGACTTCACTGGGTTTTGTAGGGCAGTGCAGAAAGGCCTACGATCTTTAAATGAATAGACAACCGTTCACATGGACATGCCCCAGCCCTCCACAGCTTAATGCTGTTCCTTCTGATGGACGCATGTTTTGCAAGAAGGCTCCAGACTGGGATTTTCAAGGTAGCTGTTTTGAACTGATTATTTAACACCCATCTTCAGTGTGATGTCTTTTTTTTTAAACTGAAGGATAACTACAACATTGTGTTGGTTTCTGCCTCAACATGGCTCAGCCATAGGTACATACATGTCCCCTCCCTCTTCAGCCTCCCTCCCACCTCCCACCCCATCTTACCCCAGCTAGGTTGTCACAGAGCTCAGATTCTTATTTCAGTTTACTCCATTTCTGGTCCTATGGAAGGAACTCCTTGGCTTATAAGGCAGAAAACAAGAAAAGATGCCAATTCTATCACTGAAAGGCAGGCAAGCTTTTAAAAATAAACCAACCTGATAGGGTGAAAGGAGCAATGAAAGAAGAGATTACCTGTAATTACCCAATAGTCTCTCGTTGTTTCTGATATATCAAGGTTGGGGTATTCCAGTGCTAAAGCAAACAAGAAACACACCAAATTACTTTTATATACAGATATTGTTCAGGTTTTATATATAGATATAGTTCAGGGAAATAGACGTACCTGACAAAATACCAAGCAGCTAAATCCTGCTCTATAATTCTTGGGAACTCTAGGACATACAGCCTGAAACTTGCTTTTCAGAAAACTAAAATATTCAGTAAAGGGCTAACTTTCAGAAGAAGAATTTTCCAAGGCTTTTGGGTGTCTGCTTCCAGCTTTTCTATCAAAACCTTCTTAAGGCAAAACAATTTCACTGTCAAGACCTACAACAAGAACCTGTCAACTATAGCCTTCCTTTTTAGAAAATTATCTATCATAACATATTTTTAGGAATAATTATTTGTTGAATGGATCTTTCCAAATCAAAGTTTGGTAGATAAATGTTTGCAAGCAATGGTCCCATTTCTTTATAGTGTGGTGCCCATCAGAGTTAATATATGTTAAGGGTTTAGCACATTATTTGGCATGTAGTAAGTACTCAGTAAATCACCGTTGTGTTATTATTGTTATTCTTAGACTATCAAGATGATAAAAGAAAATAAATCCTTTACATGCTGCCAGGTGACATAACGCCATCTTTTATGTCATCATCTTTTCCATAAAATCCAGAGTCATCTTTTCTGAGTACATGGAAATTCACAAAAGCTTGACACTAAACTAACATTTTTTAATAAAGTCTAAGTGACTATTTTGTGCTAATAAGTACATTCACACACATTATCTCACTTATTTACAATATAAAAAGGAACCATAGAGGGAAATGAAAACAACTTTGCTAATATGTGTTTAAAAAAAACACTTACCCAGTGACCTTGAGTATGTATCAACAATGAAATTTAAGAGCACCGATCTTTACTTCTTGGCTACTGAGTAAGTGTTTGGGTACAAAATGTAGGCTGCATCTTCGAAGTCTATGCCTGCTGCATGGTAATGAGGATTATGCAACTGAAGCATTAGAGAAAGAGGAGGCCACAAGCCTATGGGGACTTCATCAAGTGAAGTCACGATGCTGACTGCACGTGAGCTGCATTATAATATCTATAGTCCAGGCAAGGGCTGAAGGCCTGGGAATTTTTGTTGATGGCAGAAGTGGGGGAAAGCTTAGCAACCAACATTGCCATGAGGACAGATGCTATATCAGGCAGTTTTATAAGCTAAGAAGACAGACGGCTTGGTTGAAGCACCAGGTTCCATGTCTCACCAGCTATGTCAGAGTTAAACCTCTTGGAGTTTCAATTTTCCCATCTGCAAAAATGATGCTAATTTTGCACCTACCATAGAGGGTAGTTGTGAGGATTAACTGAGATACAAGACAAGTGAAGGGTAAAAGCACCTAGCCAGTGCTTCAGCCCCCTTCAGTCACATATTACGGTTGTGATTTTATGACAAAAGAGTTAGCATGTAGCACCATGGAGGCTTGCTAAACGGACAAGTTCCCGGAGAAGATGGTAGAGTCCTGCTGCTGCTACTGCTAAGTCGCTTCAGTCATGTCCGACTCTGTGCAACCCCATAGGCGGCAGCCCACCAGGCTCCACCGTCCCTGGGATTCTCCAGGCAAGAACACTGGAGTGGGTTGCCATTTCCTTCTCCAGGTAGAGTCCTACAGGGATTCAAATATAACTCAAACATACTCACGTTCAGCGATGGTGAGCGGTGGGTAGGTGAGGTAGAACCCCACCAGCTCAGCGGAGAGCTGGCGGAGGAGGCTGCTGGCCACGGTGCCGTTGAGGAAGGAGCTTCGATTGGCCACCACGTACACCAAGGTGACTGTTTGGGAGGCGTTGGACGTGCTCACCATCTGAATGGACACAGGAGGAAAGGGGAGGGAGACATGCCAAATAAGATGAGGGTCTGTTTCACGGAGGCCGTGGGAGGAGAAGTTTAAGGAGAGGTTAGGAATGAAAGGGAGGTGGGAAGAGAGCAAGGAAGAGATAAGAATAACAACAGTTGTCACATGATGGCTCACAACATGTCAGGCATCTTGTACCAGGCATCGTTCCAAGGGCACATGATCTCGTTTAATCCTCACCACACCACTAGGAGGTGTATCCTGTCATGGAGGTATATCCTTTGACAGAGGAAGAAACTGAGGCCCAGAACGATCAAGGGACTTGCCCAAGGTCACACAGCTAAATAAGTGACGGAGCCAGGATCCAAACCTGGGCAGCCTGACTTCAGGTTTTAACCACTGGTGTGTGTATCTTTTCCTGAGGCTAAATGGTCACAGGCTAGTTTTATGGTTCTGAAGGTACGCTATAGAGCATAGGAATGGTAAATTTAAAGAGGGCTCAACTGCTCAGATGGAGAAAGCAATGGCACCCCACTCCAGTACTTGCCTGGAAAATCCCATGGACGGAGGAGCCTGGTAGGCTGCAGTCCACGGGGTCGCTAAGAGTTGGATAAAACTGAGCAACTTCACTTTCACTTTTACTTTCATGCATTGGAGAAGGAAATGGCAACCCACTCCAGTGTTCTTGCCTGGAGAATCCCAGGGACGGGGGAGCCTGGTGGGCTGCCGTCTATGGGGTCGCACAGAGTTGGACACGACTGAAGCGACTTAGCAGCAGTAGCAACGGCTCAGACAGAGAAAGCCTGATTCAAACTTTTGGGGAATTTTAAAGTTGAAAGGACAGAGAATGCACGCCACTGGTCACCAACCTAGTAATGGACAGCATGATGAAAACTGATGACAATAAGAATGCAGAAATAGAAAACAGCTTCTTCAGAGAGAGATTCCATTTCATTGTGGTCTATCAATTCAATATAGAATATGTTAATATTATTATGAGATGGTATAGTTTTCTTCTTAAATCTTTAAGTCAGGTTTTAAGTTATGAAGAAATGAAACTTTCATGGGTCAGTGTATATACACACAAACACCCCCCAGATGAAATGTGAAAAACAGATGCAGTAGGAAGGCATTCTGCCTAGTGAGACAGTCTTTGAGGGCTTCTGTGCTGGATGTCTGCCCCTTCCCCCACCAGATCCATTTGCTACCATGCCCTCATCCTGCTCAGTGGCCCCAGGGGCAGAATTCTGTGGACCACACCAATGGGCTACTTGGCGCCCTGGTGTTAGCTACAGGGAGCTCAGGAGGATGTGGGTGAGAAGAAGGAGAGTGAGGTCAGAAAGCTGGTGTTGGGGGCTCCCTCCTGGGGGTGTCACGGCTCTGGTTGGGCACTTTTGGCCCAAGTTTCCCACAACTGCTCTGTCCCCTCACCTCATCAGCCCCCGTCACAGCCTTGAATGCTGCGCCACCCCCGTGGTCTCCCTAGAGCCTGGGCACACTTTTGCAAAGTCCTTTTCAGAAGGACTTTGGACTTGGACTTTCCTTAAATTGCCTTCATTTGAATATGTCCTCTCTTTTTGCCAGGAACTGATNAATCCAGAGTCATCTTTTCTGAGTACATGGAAATTCACAAAAGCTTGACACTAAACTAACATTTTTTAATAAAGTCTAAGTGACTATTTTGTGCTAATAAGTACATTCACACACATTATCTCACTTATTTACAATATAAAAAGGAACCATAGAGGGAAATGAAAACAACTTTGCTAATATGTGTTTAAAAAAAACACTTACCCAGTGACCTTGAGTATGTATCAACAATGAAATTTAAGAGCACCGATCTTTACTTCTTGGCTACTGAGTAAGTGTTTGGGTACAAAATGTAGGCTGCATCTTCGAAGTCTATGCCTGCTGCATGGTAATGAGGATTATGCAACTGAAGCATTAGAGAAAGAGGAGGCCACAAGCCTATGGGGACTTCATCAAGTGAAGTCACGATGCTGACTGCACGTGAGCTGCATTATAATATCTATAGTCCAGGCAAGGGCTGAAGGCCTGGGAATTTTTGTTGATGGCAGAAGTGGGGGAAAGCTTAGCAACCAACATTGCCATGAGGACAGATGCTATATCAGGCAGTTTTATAAGCTAAGAAGACAGACGGCTTGGTTGAAGCACCAGGTTCCATGTCTCACCAGCTATGTCAGAGTTAAACCTCTTGGAGTTTCAATTTTCCCATCTGCAAAAATGATGCTAATTTTGCACCTACCATAGAGGGTAGTTGTGAGGATTAACTGAGATACAAGACAAGTGAAGGGTAAAAGCACCTAGCCAGTGCTTCAGCCCCCTTCAGTCACATATTACGGTTGTGATTTTATGACAAAAGAGTTAGCATGTAGCACCATGGAGGCTTGCTAAACGGACAAGTTCCCGGAGAAGATGGTAGAGTCCTGCTGCTGCTACTGCTAAGTCGCTTCAGTCATGTCCGACTCTGTGCAACCCCATAGGCGGCAGCCCACCAGGCTCCACCGTCCCTGGGATTCTCCAGGCAAGAACACTGGAGTGGGTTGCCATTTCCTTCTCCAGGTAGAGTCCTACAGGGATTCAAATATAACTCAAACATACTCACGTTCAGCGATGGTGAGCGGTGGGTAGGTGAGGTAGAACCCCACCAGCTCAGCGGAGAGCTGGCGGAGGAGGCTGCTGGCCACGGTGCCGTTGAGGAAGGAGCTTCGATTGGCCACCACGTACACCAAGGTGACTGTTTGGGAGGCGTTGGACGTGCTCACCATCTGAATGGACACAGGAGGAAAGGGGAGGGAGACATGCCAAATAAGATGAGGGTCTGTTTCACGGAGGCCGTGGGAGGAGAAGTTTAAGGAGAGGTTAGGAATGAAAGGGAGGTGGGAAGAGAGCAAGGAAGAGATAAGAATAACAACAGTTGTCACATGATGGCTCACAACATGTCAGGCATCTTGTACCAGGCATCGTTCCAAGGGCACATGATCTCGTTTAATCCTCACCACACCCCTAGGAGGTGTATCCTGTCATGGAGGTATATCCTTTGACAGAGGAGGAAACTGAGGCCCAGAACGATTAAGGGACTTGCCCAAGGTCACACAGCTAAATAAGTGATGGAGCCAGGATCCAAACCTGGGCAGCCTGACTTCAGGTTTTAACCACTGGTGTGTGTATCTTTTCCTGAGGCTAAATGGTCACAGGCTAGTTTTATGGTTCTGAAGGTACGCTATAGAGCATAGGAATGGTAAATTTAAAGAGGGCTCAACTGCTCAGACGGAGAAGGCAATGGCACCCCACTCCAGTACTTGCCTGGAAAATCCCATGGACGGAGGAGCCTGGTAGGCTGCAGTCCACGGGGTCGCTAAGAGTTGGATAAAACTGAGCAACTTCACTTTCACTTTTCACTTTCATGCATTGGAGAAGGAAATGGCAACCCACTCCAGTGTTCTTGCCTGGAGAATCCCAGGGACGGGGGAGCCTGGTGGGCTGCCGTCTATGGGGTCGCACAGAGTTGGACACGACTGAAGCGACTTAGCAGCAGTAGCAACGGCTCAGACAGAGAAAGCCTGATTCAAACTTTTGGGGAATTTTAAAGTTGAAAGGACAGAGAATGCACGCCACTGGTCACCAACCTAGTAATGGACAGCATGATGAAAACTGATGACAATAAGAATGCAGAAATAGAAAACAGCTTCTTCAGAGAGAGATTCCATTTCATTGTGGTCTATCAATTCAATATAGAATATGTTAATATTATTATGAGATGGTATAGTTTTCTTCTTAAATCTTTAAGTCAGGTTTTAAGTTATGAAGAAATGAAACTTTCATGGGTCAGTGTATATACACACAAACACCCCCCAGATGAAATGTGAAAAACAGATGCAGTAGGAAGGCATTCTGCCTAGTGAGACAGTCTTTGAGGGCTTCTGTGCTGGATGTCTGCCCCTTCCCCCACCAGATCCATTTGCTACCATGCCCTCATCCTGCTCAGTGGCCCCAGGGGCAGAATTCTGTGGACCACACCAATGGGCTACTTGGCGCCCTGGTGTTAGCTACAGGGAGCTCAGGAGGATGTGGGTGAGAAGAAGGAGAGTGAGGTCAGAAAGCTGGTGTTGGGGGCTCCCTCCTGGGGGTGTCACGGCTCTGGTTGGGCACTTTTGGCCCAAGTTTCCCACAACTGCTCTGTCCCCTCACCTCATCAGCCCCCGTCACAGCCTTGAATGCTGCGCCACCCCCGTGGTCTCCCTAGAGCCTGGGCACACTTTTGCAAAGTCCTTTTCAGAAGGACTTTGGACTTGGACTTTCCTTAAATTGCCTTCATTTGAATATGTCCTCTCTTTTTGCCAGGAACTGATACCCAGTCTGTCTAAAACCTCTGTGTGCTCAGACACAAATATCTCTGCAACATTTCTTTTAAAACTTACTTTGAAGATGACTGTCAAGAGTAAGCTTCTTCAAGCTATTTTGAAGTTTTTCCCATAAGAGCAAGTTCCTTTTAAGTTCTCTAACACAGCGCCTAGAGTCCCATGATTATTGATAATATGGAGTCAACATTTCTGGTCAACTGTTACTTCCTCTCCAGAAGCATTTTTGGAACGTGGTTTAGCCACAAGTATTCACACCTCTTTCCCAAGGTACCAAGAAGAAAGGTACTTCTTTCTGAATAATTCAAAAGACCTCACTGTACTGTCACCTAAAAAATAATAACTAAAGTAGCTTTGCAATCTTTATCTCTATTTGGAACATTATATATATATATATATATATATATATATATGCTTGTTTATTTTCAACAAAACTAAATCTCACTGGATCCCAAAGAGCCTGCAGTATGGTATCTTAGTACATACTACACTCCAGTACACTACACTTAGTACATAATACACTCCAGTATTCTTGCCTGGAAAATCCCATGGATGGAGGAGCCTGGTAGGCTACAGTCCATGGGATCACAAAGGGTCAGACAAAACTGAGCGATTTCACTTTACTTCAAACACTTTTCATAAGTGGAATCATACAGTATTTGTCCTTTTGTGATTGGCTTCTTTCATTTAGCATGATGTCCTCAAGGTACACCCATGTTGAAGCACGTGTCAGAATTTCCCTCTGTTTTAAAAATGAATAATATACCCTGGCATAGCTATACCACATTTATTTATTCATTCACCTGCAGATGAGCACTTAACGTAGCTTCCACCTTTTGGGTGCTGTGAATAATGTTATGAACACTGGTGCTCAAACATCTGTTCAAGTCCCTGGTTTACATTCTATGGAGCATATACCCAGAAACAGAATTGTTGGATCATATGGAAATTCTATGCTTTTTTGAGGGAATGCTAACAACAATACTCTTTTCCACAGCAGCTGCACCATTTGACATGCCCACCAGCAATGCACAAGAGTTCCAATTTCTCCCTACCAACACTTGTTATTCTCTATTTTTTTTAAATAACAGTTATCCTCATAGGTGTGAAGTGGTATTTTGTGGGCTTTTTTTTTGCATGTCATGTGCTTATTGGTTACCTGTATATCATCTTTGGAGAAATGTCTATTCAAGTCTTTTGCCCATTTCTTACTTGGGTTGCTTGGTTTTTTGCTGTTGACGTGTAGGAGTTCTTTATGTACTCTAGATATTAATCCCTTATAGATATAGTATTTGCAAATTTTTTCTTCCATTATGTGGGCTGAGTTTTGATTATGCCTTTTGAGCCACAAAAGTTTTTAATTCTGATGACATCTAACTTACTTATTTTTTCTTTTGTTATCTGTGCTTTTTGGTGTCATATCAACAAATCACTGCCAAATTTATAAAGCTTTTCTCCCCAGTTTTCTTCTAAGAGTCCTACAGTTTTACTAGCTTCTACATTTAGGTCTTTGATCCATTTTGAGTTAACTTTTGTATATGGTATTAGGTGAGGATACAACTTCATTCTTCTGCTTGTGGATATCAGTTTTCCTAGTATTATTGGCTGAAGCTAAAGGCAAAGGAGAAAAGGAAAGATATACCCATTTGAATGCAGAGTTTCAAAGAATCTCAAGGAGAGATAAGAAAGCCTTCCTCAGTGATCAATGCAAAGAAGTAGAGGAAAACAACAGAATGGGAAAGACTACAGATCTTTTCAAGAAAATTAGAGATACCAAGGAAACATTTCATGCAAAGACGGGCACAATAAAGGCCGGAAATGGTATGGACCTAACAGAAGTTGAAGATGTTAAGAAAAGGCGGCAAGAATACACAGAAGAACTAGACAAAAAAGATCTTCACAACCCAGATAACCATGATAGTGTGATTACTTACCTAAAGCCAGACATGCTGGAAAGCTGGAAATCAAGAGGGCCTTATTATGCCAGCAAGTTTGGAAAACTCAGCAGTTTGGAAAACTGGAAAAGGTCAGTTTTCATTCAAATCCCAAAGAAGGGCAATGCCAAAGAATGTTCAAACTACCACACAATCAGATGCTAGCAAAGTAATGCTCAAAATTCTCCAAGCCAGGCTTCAACAGTATGTGAACCATGAAATTCCAGATGTTCAAGCTGGATTTAGAAAAGGTAGAGGAACCAGAGATCAAATTGTCAACAGCTGTTGGATCTTCGAAAAAGCAAAGGAATTACAGAAAAGCATCTACTTCTGCTTTATTGATTACGTCAGACCCTTTGACTGTGTGGATCACAACAAACTGGAAAATTCTTAAAGAGATGGGAATACTAGACCCCTGACCTGCCGCTTGAGAAATCTGTATGCAGGTCAAGAAGCAACAGTTAGAACCAGACATGAAACAACAGACTGGTTCTAAATCGGGAAAGGAGTACATCAAGGCTGTACATTGTCACCCTACTTATTTAACTTATATGCAGAGTACATCATGAGAAATGCTGGGCTGGATGAAGCACAAACTGGAATCAAGATTGCTGGGAGAAATACCAATAATCTCAGATACGCAGGTGACACCACCCTTATAGCCGAAAGAAAAGAAGAACTAAAGAGCCTCTTGATGAAAGTGAAAGAGGAGAGTGAAAAAGCTGGCTTAAAGCTCAACATTCAAAAAACAAAGATCATGGCATTTGGTTCCATCACTTCATGGCAAATGGATAGGAAAACAATGGAAACAGTGTCAGACTTTATTTTGGGGGGCTCCAAAATCACTGCAGGTGGTGACTGCGGCCATGAAATTAAAAGATGCTTGCTCCTTGGCAGAAAAGTTAAGACCAACCTAGACAGCATATTAGAAAGCAGAGACATTACTTTGTTGACAAAGGCCCATCTAGCCAAAGCTATGGTTTTTCCAGTAGTCATGTATGGATGTGAGAGTTGGACTATAAAGAAAGCTGAGTGCCTAAGAATTGATGCTTTTGAACTGTGGTGTTAGAGAAGACTCTTGAGAGTCCCTTGGACTGCAAGGAGATCGAATCAGTCCATCCTAAAGGAAATCAGTCCTGAATATTCATTGGAAGGACTGATGCTGAAGCTGAAACTCCAATACTTTGGCCACTTCATGCGAAGAACTGACACACTGGAAAAAAAACCCTGATGCTGGGAAAGATTGAAGGCAGGAGGAGAAAGGGACGACAGAGGATGAGATAGTTAGATGGCATCACCGACTTGATGGACATCAGTTTGAGCAAGTTCTGGGAGTTGGTGATGGACAGGGAGGCCTGGCATGCTACAGTCCATGGGGTCACAAGAATTGGACACAACTGAGCAACTGAACTGAACTGATTGGCTGAAATGACTGTCCCTTCCCCCACCTAATGGTCTTGTCAGAAATCATTTGACCATGTATGTATTTATTTCTGAGGTTTCTGTTTGGTTCCATTGTTCCATATTTCTGTCCTTATGCCAGTTCCACCCTTTTTTGAATACCATAGTTCTGCACTAAGTTTTGAAATCAGGAAGTGTGAGATCTCCGACTTTGTTTTCCTCTTTAGGATTGTTTTGGCAATTTGGGGTCCCTTGAGATTTCATGTGCATTGCAGGATAGGTTTTTCTATTTCTGCAAAAGACCTCACTGGAATTTTGATGGGATTGCATTGAATCTATCAATCATTCTTGGTAGTACTTGACATCATAACAACATTAAGTCTTCCAATTTCATAAGCACAGAATGTCTTTCCATTTATGTTTTCTTTATTCATCTTTTTTATAGCTAAGAAAAGTGTAGTCACTCTTGAGGGCTACTTAACAACAGCTTCATAAATAAGAAGAAATCCACAGGCCTGAAACCAAGGTCAATTCATGGTTCCCTCATAGACATGCCCTCTCTCTTGCAGAGAACACTTTCCCATCACTCCTGTATTCTTAGATTCCTTTGGGTTCTGACATCATCTCTTACTTCCCATTCACTCTTGCCATGATTCATTTAGTTAATTAGACCCATACAGCTGATGGAATGGAAAGCCGTTGTTTTCATCCTTAGTACCCATTCCTCCTTCTTCCCTGTCAGCACCACAATTTCTCTTGAGGAAACACCACTTCTTTCCAAAAGTTCTTGTGCTTTGGGTAGAGTTGCCCC
Source organism: Neotragus pygmaeus (assembly GCA_006410875.1). Taxonomy (NCBI): domain Eukaryota; kingdom Metazoa; phylum Chordata; class Mammalia; order Artiodactyla; family Bovidae; genus Neotragus; species Neotragus pygmaeus. Next base: position 350,787 of record SJYV01038801.1, read on the forward strand.
AGGCAGGTTCCAGGAGTGGGTATCTCAGTCAGGCTTAGTTGACTGGGACATTTCATACCCTCAGTCACAGTCACTGGTCCAGAAATGAGCACATGATCCAAGAGGGGTCAATGAAAACTAATCCCAGGATTTTGACTGGAATGACACAAGAAAAGGCACTCTGGTTCCATGAGACTGTGAGCAATAAAGATGAGACAAACTTGGAGGTGCCAGGAGCCTGAGGATAATGCCAGCCTATAGCAAGCAAGCCAAGAGATGAGGAGAGAATTTCATGAAGAAATCAGGTAAGCACCTGGATCCAACTGTTTCTGAAGTAAGAAGCTACAAAATTTTCAGTTACATGACCCAGTCACTTCCTCTTTTTGCATAAGCCTTGTGAGCTTGCACTCCATTGCTTATCATCAAAAAGTCTTAATTGAGCCTACTATAATCTAGCCCTTAATATCGATGCTATGCAAGTAAAAAGTAAGTCACTTTTTCAATGACCCTCTGAAAAAAGTAAATATTTACATGGTTTTATTCCACAAAAGATCCAAGATGCCCCACAAATTATATTTAATACAAGAAAAGGGAAATTTATAATTGCAAAACCAGGTCCTTAAGAAAAAGAGATTAATGACAACCCTGGGGGATGATTAGCATGTAACAATCTATGCATAACATAGTGGCCTAGAGGGTTATTAAATCTACACAACAGCTTTGGCTCTGGGCTTCCTGTTAGCCAAGGCAAAAAGTGAAAGAGGGTTAATAAAACAATTCACCCAATTATCCATTCACATCAAGAGCTGTTGATACATTCAAGAGCATCTAAAATCCATTTAGATGCAATTTTTCTAATTGCCTGCTGTAGGCTTTTCCAAGGAATCTTTGTTGCTTACTTTATAAAGTTTCATCTCATGGCCACGACTATCATATAACAACACAAGAGAGGCTTCTTAAGGCCAAGGGCGGCTTATTTATCTTGGTGTCCCTTCCACTGGCTGATAAAAAGAAGCTGCTCTGTAAGTCTGTACTTCCTGATTATAATTAGAATATGTTCCTCTGCCAAGCTCCAATAAGACTCATGTACCTGTGAGGATCACAAACGCAATCAGAAAGAAAAAGATCCCCCACAAAGGAGCTGAGTCACACTCCTTACATAAATCTTATGTCTGTGACATGTTTTTAGGTCTTAGTCAAATATGAACCAGATCATAATGAGATACTTCCATATATACTTTGGGTGAATCTAGAAAGGGACAACTGCTCTTTCAAATTAAATTGTATGCTTTCCACATCATATTGGCTTTGCTGATAATTCATTTAAGCAAAATGTCAATTTTAAAACCACTGGGTTTAATTGCAAAGGCTTTTAGTTCAGTAAAAACAGAGAGATTGGTTAGTACAATCAGAGAAATTTGGGGGCTGGATGAAAATTATTAAGAAGCATCTGTCTCTAGGGAGATGTTGTCCATAGAAATGTAAAAAATGGGTCTGAGAAAGACATTTGGTAGCATGTCTACTGCAAATTCAGGAAGTTAAAATACAGTATACCAGTACTGAGACTGCCCTGGAAGAGAAGTCAAATGCCTGCTGAAAATTTCATCAAGGATCCCATTTCTACATTGCACTGATGCTAGCAGAGCATGGTAGATTAGAGTACAGGCTTTGGCTCAAGTCCTAATTCTGGAAGTTTCTTACCATTCTCTACATTCCTTTTTCTGTGCAATGCTGATAATAACATCTCAGAAGGATGTCTTGAGTATTATGTAGCAAAGCATTTATAAAACACTTAGCACAATCCTGGCACATGCTGCTGCTGCTAAGTTACTTCAGTTGTGTCCAACTCTGTGCAACCCCATAGATGGCAGCCCACCAGGCTCCCCCATCCCTGGGATTCTCTAGGCAAGGATACTGGAGTGGGTTGCCATTTCCTTCTCCAATGCATGAAAGTGAAAAGTGAAAGTGAATTCGCTCAGTCATGTCCGACTCTTAGCGACCCCATGGACTGCAGGCCACCAGGCTCCTCCATCCATGGGATTTTCCAGGCAAGAGTACTGGAGTGGGGTTCCATTGCCTTCTCCAGATCCTGGCACATAGTAAGCCCTAAATATAAGATGTGTGTGCTTAAACTAAGGTGATTGTTCCTGTGGATACCTGGAAAATAAACTGAATTAAAATCATAAAAGAGGAAATCTTAGGTGAATTAGTTATTTAGAAATGATTCACTTTATGAGACATCTGACATATAGAGTATATTCTAGTACATTTTAAAAAATAAGTATATTAGAAAGACTCGAGGTAGCTTCACAAGGGAAAAATAAACATAAAATCTCAAATCACAGCAGGTACACAGGGGAACACCATCTCTCTTGTATAATCAACCCCAGATATCCTCACATACCCGAAGTACAAAGGCAGCTTTAAAGTGGGGGAACCAAAGCACTTCTTGCCAACATTTGGGTTCTGGGTGGCCCCTGTCAACTACAGGCTGAAGCACACTCCCACTTACCTGAACCGTCAGGTTGCTTTTAGTATTCAGAATTTTCCTCTCCGCGTCCTGGAAGGCCCTCTGTAGCCTCTGCTCCATGGTCTGAGCAAATTTGCAAGACTGTATGTTGTCGGACTGGCTCACAAACTGCAGCACTAGAATGAGAGTAATAAGTCAATGCTCGCCAAAGCTCTATGTCTTAGTTCCTTGAACTTAATGGCAGTCATGATATAAAACGGCATGATTTTACATCTGAGAAATCAGGCAAATAAGGACAGTCATAGTTTTGGAAGTGGCTCTTAAAATGATTTATAATATAGAAGAATTAAAAACATGATCGAACCCGAGATTCCCTCCAGTGCAAAGAATTTTGTGATTTCAATTATTGGCATATGGAAACATCTGCTCCAAGACAACAACGTGACTTTAGAGTGATCAGGCCTTCTATTTCTTTGGAAGGAAAAAAAAGAAGTCAATTGACCTACATGACTAAGTTGTTTGAGTCTTTCAGTTTCAATGGTTCCTCTACTCTTGTGGCTTTCAAACCACAAGATCAGAATTTTAAAAAACATAAAACACTTTTTAAAGTATCTATTTAGGCTGCACTGGGTCTTCACTGCTGTGCAAGAGCATTCTCTAGTTGTGGAAAGCGGGGCTCTCTCTAGGTGCGGTGCGTTTTTGTTGCACAGCACACAGACTCAGTAGCTGTGGCACACAGGCTTAGTTGCCTTGCAGCACATGGAATACTCCCGGGCCAGGGATGGAACCTGGAACCCCTGCTTCTTAACCACTGGACCACCAGGGAAGTCCCAACAGGGAGTTTAAAAGAAAGACTCTAAAGCCTAAGCTCAAAGATTCTAATTCAAGGGCACCTGGAACATGTTATTGCAAAGCATAGATTTTATGCTGAGGATACTCAACCCTCCTCAGTATCCATTGATAATACAGAAAAAAAAAAAAAAAATACAGTCCCTGATGCTCATAAGTACTATATACTCATGTAAGTTGGGAAGACTTCTGTGAAGGAATATTTCTCATGAATCCAGGTTAGAAAAGTTTAGGCTGCTGTGCAGGCAACCTGGACATTACATTGCAAGGCCCTTGGAGGAAGGTACACAAGGACTCTAAGAAGTGACAGAGCAGCTAGTGATGGAATTTTCTTTTTTTTATTTGGCTGCACCAGGCCTTAGTTGTGGCGTCTTCAGCTGTGGCATGAGGAATTTAGTTCCCTGACCAGGGATCAAACCTGTACCCCCTGCACTGGGAGTGTGGAGTCTTAGCCACTGAACCACCAGGGAAGTTCCAGGGATGGAGTTTTCAACCAGGTGTCCTCCTGGTACCGCCCACAATCCCCGAATGAAGAGGAATCCTTTTCTTCTGAATTACTTGCCTGTTTTCAGCTGCAAGTAGCCTGCAGGCTGGGGAATCCATGGGGAGGCAAGTACAGCCACAGACTGCAAGTTTGGGGTGTGCTGCTTCACATCCGCAGTGACGTTGCTGATCCCATAAACACCCAGCATTTCGATCACTGCGGAAGGCAAGTAGACCAGCCTCCCTTTGGTAGCATAATAACCAACGGTGATGTTGTGAGAATGTTCCAGCAGGTCCACCTGCAAGACAAATGGACCCAAAGAACTTAGTGTTCATTTCCACTGTACTTTAAGTCTCTCTTGGTGTTTCTTAGAACCACAGTGGTTACTTAGCATGGCTGGGGAAGAGGACGCTCCCATTCGACAAATATTCTAGCAATCCTATAACCTAATGGGATTGGCAGGTCTCAAAATATCAGAATACAACAAAATATAACTTGAGTTGAACCTATGGATATAAGATTAAATCTATATTTAATTCTGAAATAGAATTAAGTCTATGGGTAGTATTTTTAATTCTTTAAGTGCCTCAGTTTAATCCTGTGAGCACCAATTATCTCCTGCAGGCAGACGGCAGGCAAAAGAGGTTTCCTGGGGTAGGAATGCTGGGAAAAATGGCTGTACCATATTTCTCATTATTTATAAACATTAAAGGGGCTTCCCCCAATGGCTCAGTGGGTAAAGAATCCACCTGCAATGCAGGAGATGCAGGAGACATGGGTTCAACCCCTGGGTCGGGAAGGTCTCCTGGAACAGGAAATGGCAACCCACTCCAGTACTGTTGCTTGAAAAATCCCATGGACAGAGAAGCCTGGTGGGCTACGGTCCATGGGGTTGCAAAGAGTTGGACACGACTGAGTGACAGACCACAACAACATAAGCACTGAAAGGCAGAAATGATAAAGTTTGGACCCTTCCAGACAAGGGCCAGGTAGTAAATGAGGAGAGAGAAGCTGAGAGCAGAGCTGCTCAGATTTAACTCCATTCTTGGCTTGTAACTGGGTCACGACCAAGGCAAGGCTGGGCCATGGAGAATTTCTCTTACAGCAAAGGAGTCCTAAGGACTGCTGATGATCCAACTGGAAGAGTTTTGAGGCTTTTGACCTTATTCTTATTTAGTTTTGCTTTCCTCGTGTTTGATATCAACAGTTCAGGGTGTTTGAACACCACCTTTCCTCCCCTATTCTTCCATCTCCATTAGGGTGTCAAGTTTTTTGCCAAAGAAACCAAGACAACTGACTTTGCAGGAGGCTGGATGTCCTTTGCTTCCTCCACATTGTGCTCCTCAGCACCTCGTCACTTGAAGCTGGTGTTCAAGGTGACATTAGGTGGGACAAGAGGTATTTCTGGATGGAACATGGACTCAGCACCAAATACCACCAAATCACCCAGAAAGAAGGTGACTCCTATTCTCATCCTCCTAATATTAATATCTCAAGAAGCAAGTCTCAGTTTGAGGACAGTTGACTTCCAACACCTCTCTAATCCTTGCTAATCATATTTTTAAACAAACAAAGGGATGCCAGGCCCCAGCTTAATGCCTTCTGTAAGCAGTAATATCTAGCTTGAATTTAACAGGCTGTCTCCACTATTTTCATTTTTATTTTTAAATTTTGGCCATGCCATGCAGCTTGTAGGATCTCAGTTCCCTGACCAGGGATAGAAACTGGGCCATGAAAGTAAAGGTGCCAAATCCTAACCACTGGACCATCAGGAAACTCCCTTATTTCATTTTTATCATTAGCTTCTATTTGCTACAAATGATCCTGACTTCTATTCATGGTGATAATATCAAACATCCTCTCAAAAGAAATATTTTTCGGTGTTTTCTTTAAATTTTTATTGAACCATAGTCAATTCAAAGTGTTGTGTTAGTTTCTGCAGTACAATACAGTGAATCAGTTATACATATACATATATCCACTCCTTTCTAGATTCTTTCCCCATATAGGTCATTACAGAATATTGAATAGAGTTTCCTATATCATATAGTAGGTCTTTATTAGTTATCCATCTTATATAAAGTAGTGCATATGTGATAATCCCAATCTTAAGTGTTTTTTAAATAAAAACTGATTTAAAAATAACTACTACATACTAATTTTCATAGTGGTCTGTGATGATATGCAACAAAGAGCAAAAACTGTGAGGCTAATTTGCAAACAACCAAAGTTTAATGAAAACTGACAGGTAACCACAGGGAAACATTCACATTTTCAGCTTTCAAATAAAGTTTCTGGTGCAGAAACCACAGATGTGTCTTGTGGAGAGCATTTCCTCCTCTTCTTTTCAGAACTATATAAAAGAGATTAACAATGATGAATAAACTGTACCCAATCTGCTTCCTAGTCCATGGTGTGGTGTGGGGAAGGACCACTAATTTGAATGCAGCTGTGCAGAGCATCAGAGCAGAAAGCTGGAGCAATATTTTTAAGTGATGTAAAGGGCTGTCCACTGACTGCCCATCACATGTACTGCTTTAAAACTTGGAATCAAACAAAAAGGGAGTAGAGCAAGACTTCTATCACTTGGATATGCCATCGAAAACAAGTTGCTGGTTGTTAAATAGTACTTGGCATGAAAGTGTTTGGAGAGAAAAAAAAAAAAGCTTACTTCCTTGTCTGTTACTCTCAATTTAAGCAAAGTTGGACTCAATTTACAAGTCAGAGTAATTTTTAAATGTCCAGAAATAAATCGCCAACTGTTTACCACGGGGAGGAAGATGAAAGGAAAGGCAGTGGATGATTTCTGCAAAATTACACTGACACAGGTAAACACTTTCCCCAAATAACAGGATAATGGGGAAATTTTTATAAAGTACATCCAGGCTTTAAAAAAAACAACCCCCAAACTAGACACAATTATCCTCAATTTTCTATCTCAGAATTTGACCTCCTTCTCCTGCTACCACACATTAGCTATTTGCCAAAATGATGCATGATGAAAGATTCTACTTCTGTGGTAGTGATGGTGCCCAGGGAAGAGAGAAACAATGTGAACAGACTCTGGACCCAAAAAGAAGACGTGGCTGGACAAGGCTGGTTACAAGAATAGGGGGCTTACATGAGCCAAGACGTCATTCTGGTGGAAGGCCTTCCGCAAGGCCTGCGTGAGCCCTTTGGCTATATTGAGCTTCAAGGTTTCACTGATCTGCAGCCTCCTTTGGGTCAGAAAGAGAACTGTGGGGTGAAAGAAGCACACCATCAGCAGAAGGCAGCAGACCTCCGACCTAATTCATGAGCCCTCCGCTCCTCCCCAGCCACCCAGCACGCCCTGCAGGTTCTGAGCAAAGCTGGTGGGCACAGGGCCAACTGAAAACCAGATGGTATAATTTCCTAGTTTCACAATTTTCCCATTTAGCATAGCTGGAGCGGCAGCTCTGTTGGTCCCGCTCACGTCCTAAAGGAAGAAGGCCCAGCCATTTGGGTGGCCCTAGTGGAGAGATGGCTAGCACACTAGTGGCACTTCACTTCTGACCGTCACTGCCTCTAACTGAAAGCCAGGCTAAAGCCCATGTGCCTGCCTCTGACTGGTCTGCATGCAAGGAAATTCCTGCAACAGCATCCCTGAGTGCCTCCTTAAGGGCAGGCCCTGCATCCTAAAACAGCCTAAATCAACCCTGCATCAGGAGGGGCAGTCCCCACTCCACAAGCAGGATGTCCTGTTTGCTTGACTTCCCAGACACCTGGCATGGAGAAGAGGCATTTGTGATGGAGCACGACTGGTGCTCCCTGAAGGGAAGCCTAGGATGTAGCTGGAGGCCCTTGGAGAAGCATCTGGCCCTGACTGGGGCGAGGGGGTGGGGATCAGGGAAGGTTTCTGGGAGGAACTGATGCTTCCATGAAGTCTTGGAGGATGATGGGCGTGAGCTGGCCTAAGGCCAAAGGGACTGCCCTGGCCCCTCCCAACAGAGGGAAGACCAAGTGCAGAGGCACAGGGGAGAGAAGTGAATACTTCAGTCTACAAGTCCAGGCCTGGTCCTGAGGGCAGTGCGAAAGGAAGGGGTTTAAGCAAAGGCATGCACTTTAGAAGGTTCCCTGACTGCAGACTGGAGAAGAGATTGGAGGGGTGGGGGGAGTCTGAAGGCAGACAGAGAAATCTGGCGCTGTTGCAGAATGTAGGTGAATGATGTGAACCAGGGAAGGGGCTATGGGGGTGGAGGGAAGAGGTATTCAGGAGGCAGAATAGGAAGGAACCAACTGGGTGTGGCTGGGGTGAGGCGGGGTTGTGAAAAAGAGGGAGTGGAGAATGTTCCAGAATTTGACATCAAGGAGGCTGGGGTTGCCTGCCACTCAGAGAGGGAGGCAGAGATCTGGAGGGAGGGGTCAGGGGGAGGGGAAAACCAGATGGTATAATTTCTTGAGAAATTGAAAAAGATACTGTGCTCTCTGCTCTGCCTAGCTTCACAATTTCCCATTTTAGAATAGGATCTGTCTCAAGAAATAATTTCATTTAATTCCTTGTGGGGTGAAGAGGAAGGCGGGACATAAGCATTCAACACTGGCATGCTCTTTCAAATAGTGTTTCTAATGCTTTTTATAGCAGACACTACCAAACTATTAAAAGCATCGTGTGCCTTCTTGGCCCATTTGCTGCAACTCAGAGGTGGGGCTGAAAAACCAGCATCTACCACCCCGACGTTTTCAAGAAGGTCTCCTTTTTAACATTAGAAGAAAATTCAGGCACCAATATAGAGTACCATAGCTGTACTCTTAGTATCCGATGGTTGAGAAGACACATGAGAGTCCTTCTGAGTTCTGTTGCCCTTTCTATGATCGTGTATTTTACTAATCACAGCATTCACACATGTGAGACATCACTGTAGGCATTGCATCATCAAGGTTTGCCTGCAGATATGCTCTACAGGTGGAGAAGGCAATGGTACCCCCACTCCAGTACTCTTGCCTGGAAAATCCCATGGATGGAGGAGCCTGGTGGGCCGCAGTCCATGGGGTCACTAAAAGTTGGACATGACTCAGTGATTTGATTTTCACTTTTCACTTTCATACATTGGAGAAGGAAATGGCAACCCACTCCAGTGTTCTTGCCTGGAGAATCCCAGGGACGGCAGAGCCTGGTGGGCTGCCATCTGTGGGGTCGCACAGAGTTGGACACGACTGAAGCGACTTAGCAGCAGTAGCAGCAGAAGCATGCTCTACAGGCAAATTGTGGTGTACCTTTGCTTTTTCAGACTCCCTAGTGGAACTGGTTTCAGGAGGCCTCTGACACCAGGATGGATCCCAGGGCTAGATTCTGTGTCATACTCTCCACATGATAGAGGAGATTTTTCCTCCATCACTTAATGAAGATCAGGACTTCTCAGCCTCAGCACTTTGGATGTTTTGGGCTGGATTATTCTGTTGCCTGACCATCCTGTGCACTGTAGGAACATTTAGCAGCATCCCTGGTCTCTTAACACTCTAGATGCCTGAAACATCCTCCCTACCCTCCAATATGTAGACACTCCAAAACGTCTCCAGACACGGCGTCAGAGACTGGTTGAAAACCACTGATCTCAAAGAAATCTAAGAATTCTGCTTCATCTCTGAGGCCAGGACACACTTGCGGCTTTTACATCAAATCAGGGCAGTGAACTCTTACCTGTCTTCACCAGGAGCTTACTGGACATCTGACACTCCAGGTTGGATGCCGTCTTGCCAGTTGTGACCACGGCAGTGGACACAGCGGGAAGAGCGGCATCTGTGTTTTCTGCTGATGAAGGCGGCATCCGGGTGGCCCTCACTGGTGCGGTGATGGACGTCAAGGCTGCTGTGATGGTCAGCGGGCGAGTGGTGGATGCCCTGGGCAGGTCTGGGTTGGTGGGGTTCAGGAAGCCCGTGTGCATGGCTTGTGGTTTCCTGGGGAGGTGTGTTGTGGATAACAGGCCAGAGGTAGCGCCCGTGTTCCCTTGCATGGCTGTGTGAGTGCTCATGGTGTGTGCTGTTCTCGCAAACATGTAGGTCGGCGTGAATGAGAAAGCTGGATGAGCCGCCCCTGGTGTTGCTTTGGGGCCAGATGCTGCACTGCTCGTGATGTTTTTAGCTACAGCATTGGTCCAGCTGGTCTTGGCTAATCCAGACGCCATGGCCGAAGGGCTGCTGCCGGTGCCCTTAGCAACCAGGGCTGCAGACAGCACCAGTGGACTTGATTTCCGAAGAAACAACGTGGTTACTGCTGCTGCTGCTGTCGGCTCTGCCTTGGGCAATGCTGAGGAGTCCACTGCAAAGAGAAAAGGCAAAGTTTGTCATTGGCACAGAATGGACACACCACTTGTGGGGATGAACGGATGTCACTTATGGGTCTGTTGGGGTGAGAGGTCTCTGAACTCTGGAATTGAGGCAAAATGGCTTTAGGTTCATTAAGTCGATTAACCATAATGAGAATGCCACTTAGAGCAAAGCTATGGGTGGAAATAAGGACACTTAAATTCTGAATATTTTCCAAAACATCAAGTCGGCCGAAGATCAAGGACATGACTATCTGGACTAATAACTCATTCATCATCCTAAAAGCGGGCTATCTGCTCCTTTGGAGCAAAGCTAGGTATTTGTGTTGAACCTGAAGATGCTTTGGCCCCAGAAGCAGTCACACTCCTATCTTGGGAGGGGCCAGGAAACAAACTACCTGCATTAGTGGTTGCACCTGTCCATTTCTTGGGGCGCTGAGAAGCCCGCGGTGCTTTGGACGGGGTCCTGAATAAGGCACTGGTTGACAGAGAAGGTGATTCAGCAGGAGAGTGAAATCTCAGGATATCCTGGAATGGTGGGGAAGCATTTATCACCAGAGATGGATAGATGTCATCAGCAGCTTGAAAACTTGTATCCATTTCATCTGAAAGCATTTCTGGCAAGTGAGCTGTGGAAGTCAGACTTGGAGAGCTCAGCACAAGTGGATGTGTTGGATGGGCAGGTGACTGTAGACGGGGATGAGATACAGCTTGTTGGCTTATACGTGGGTAATCTCCATTCTCAGCTGTTTGGAAGTCTCTGGTGTAGTTGTTAGTATTAATGGACAAGAAGTCTGTATGGTTTCCAACCGTGGTAACATCTGACTGTTGGATGGGCTGGTTGGTGCTCAAACCAGACCCTGGATCCTGGATGCTAAAACCTTCTACAGTCACTGAACGCCCAACATTATCTTTGAAATCCTGAGATTTTATTGTATTGGCAGTGGAATTTAAACCACCAGGAGAAGTGGCTGGAGCTGGGTGAGTTTCCCAACTTGTGGAGTTAACTGTGTGCCCATTTACATCATAATTTGTTTGCTGCAGCCAGCCAGACATCATGGGTTCTGTGGAAAGGGACTCAGCTTCTGCTGCAACAGAACTCCAGAAAACATCTGTGGTTGCTGGCTTCCTCATGCCTCCCATTGTTGAGAAATCATAGACCTCACTGGATGAGGGAAAAGCTGTCACCTGTTCAGAAGCCAAAACTGGCAACTCAGAATGGTCTGTCACAGCTGTGTAAGTCACTGGCTTGGTCCTGGAAAAACTATGAGATGGGGACACAGTCTGGGTAGCTCGTGTGAAGAGGGTGGAAGATGGAGGTAATTCAGAAGGAAGGAGGCTGGTTCCTGGTGGTGTCGTGTCTGTAGAGACATGATCAGTGCTGAAATCAGAGGTGAATCCACCTACAGCAAGAAGACTTAGACTCTCTTTACTCAGAAGGGTCTGGAGAGCAACTGTCAAATTTGCCTTTTCGTTTTTCTTTAAAACAGCTGCCATGCTATCTTCCTTCTGCAGGGGAAACGTCCAGGTCATGGAAGGACGATGAGGAAATGTACTTGAGAGGAGGAGGTCTGTAGCTGCTGTGGGAGGGGACCCATCACTACCTGCTTCTTGAGGAGTTGGCACTTGGGGCACGGCGGATGGAGAGGCATGACTCCATGCCAGCTGGAGTGGGGCAGGCGTGGAGGGGAAGTCTGCTGTTGTGCCATTTGATGGGGATGTGGGAACTGCCCCAGAAGGGCCTTGTTGTCCTTGGTCAGCTGTAGTGAGAAGCAGGGGAGAAGGCACCAAAGGGGAAGACTTGTGTTCTGCTGAAAGGGTGGGCCCTTTGGAATTCTCTGGGGTTGCTGACACACGCAGGGGGTAAGCAGAGTTCTTTGCTGGAGCACGGGATGCCTCCAGGCTGGTCATTCCCACTGCCACTGACTCTGCAGTCTGGACCAGTGAGGACGCAGCCTCATGGGTTGCTGCACTCTTCAAGGTTGGCAGAGACACCCCATTATGTGCTCTTTCGGCCATCTCAGCTTCAGTTGGCTGGGTGGATGCAAGACTTGGAGCCGCCTCCAACGTCGACAATGAGGGCCTTCCACCATAAAGCTGAAGAAGACGTCCAGAGGCTGGGGGAGCGGGAGACAGAGGGGCCAGGTCTGCCTCGGAGCTCCAAAATGCAGGTGAGGGGGAGCCCGCTGAGTGAGAACCCCCTGCTGGGCTTGAGGCTCCAGAAAAACCTAGATGAGGGATGCCTATTAAATCCTGGGCATTTCTGGAAGGAGCGTGGTTCATTTCCTCAGCAAATGGGTTAAGGGGATTCACTATGCTCTGACTTGAGGAGGAGTCAGCTGGACCCGTGCGGGGGAATAAAGGCACTTTGGTGGGCCGCTCTGCTGCGTGAGAAAAGATGATGGGATGAGGTGAGTCGGGAGCCAATGAAGATGAAGGTGGGAGGAGAGCGTCTGCCCTCGGGGAATGTCGTTCTGAGATGGAAGGAGCCCCTACCCGCGGCGGCCGCAACGGGCGGCCAGCGGTGGAGGGCGGCCCTGG
>SJYV01038801.1:378670-409135 GCA_006410875.1 Neotragus pygmaeus
TGTAAACTAACTCTGCGGAAACTTTTTTTTTTTTGAAGCTGTATTTTACTTTATTTTTTAAATTTAAATTTATTTATTTTAATTGGAGGCTAATTACTTTACAATATTGTATTGGTTCTGCCACACATCAGCATGAATCCGCCACAGGCGTACACATGTTCCCCATCCTGAACCCTCCTCCCACCTCCCTCCCTGTACTATCCCTCTGGGTCATCTTATACGTGGTCTTTACCATTTCTTATAATCAGTGGCAGAAAGACAGATGTGGACACATATTGAGCCAATGGTAGGTGTGTTTTCTAGACCCTAAAGCTGCAAAGAACTGCCAGTGGACACTACGAGCCCTGATGGTGCATGGAGGAAAGAGAACCCACTTAGAGGATGGTGAGGGATAGAGTCTTCTGGCCTGCTCCAATGTGGCCCACAGTGCCCCACGTGAGGGGCAAATCTTATAGAAATGGCCAAAACAGAGACAGTTAGGTGGGATTCCACGTACCACTCACATCTGTTCTCTGTCCACCCGACCCTGCTCATTTAAAGAAACTGGCATCATCTGACCACCTTTAAGTCTCTTCATTTTTGAACCCCTGTCACCATATAGCTCCCAGACCAGTTTATATTTTGGGGACATTGAAACTGAAACAACCATCAGTTAAACTTTTTACAAACTAATTCAGAAAAGAAAATTAACAAACAACAAGAAATCAGACACTTGCCCGGAAATTGTGACTATATATCCCATACCATTTGGCCATGAAAGAAATCGAACCAATTAGTAATTAGTTCTAGAACCAGAGGAATCATTCAATTTCATCAATTAATCTCTCTAAGATTCAATCTTTAGATGCTAGGTTATGGGTCTGTCCCATAATATAGTCTTCCAGATTGTCTTTTTAAAAATAAACCTTTAAGAATAGCTTTTAGATTTACAGAAAAATTGCAAAGATAGTACAGAGAGTTCCCAAATTCCTCACACTCAGTCTCCCCTATTATCAATATTAACATCTTATTTTAGTATGGTAATTTGTCATAATTACTGAGCCAATATCAATACACTATTATTAATTAAAGTCCATATTTTATTCAAATTTTTAGAATTTTATTCAAATTAATGAGTTTTTCCCATTAAGAGGGGCTTCCCCATGGCTCAGTGGTAAAGAATCCGTCTGTAATGCAAGAGATGCAGGTTTGATCCCTGGGTCAGGAAGATCCCCTGGAGAAGGAAATGGCAACCCACTCCAGTATNAAGAAATGATGCTCTAACCTGCTGGGGCTCCTGGGGGACAGTCTGACAATCACCACATCAGGTGATCTTTAAGCAACTATTGCTTTGATATTCTTTAAGCCCTTAAAATCACCCAGCACCTACCTGGTCCAGCTAGGGGCTCAGGCTGATGGCAGAGGACAGCCACAAATCAGTGAGGTGCACATGTCACCATCCAGTGCTTGGAAGGGCATCTAATATCACCAGCTAAGGATGGCTAAGCAGAATGGTATCCGCACACCAATCAAGCCTTCCCTGATCTTCCTTGCACATCTTGCCATGCTTGCAGCCCTCACTGCTTGACCTCTTGCATGCTATGTCTATCTTACCTTGCTTTAGGCTTTTGGAGGGCATGGATCACTAGTCAGTTTGTAGAATCCTACACAATGGTCTGCTGGCAGAAGGCAAATTGTGCCTGGTGAACGGATCAGAGCATGCATGTGTGTGTGCAGTCATGTCTGCCTCTCTGTGGCCCCATGGACTGTAGCCCACCAGGCTCCTCTGTCCATGGGATTCTCCAGGCAAGAATACTGGAGTGGGTTGCCATACCCTCCTCNTGTGCCTGGTGAACGGATCAGAGCATGCATGTGTGTGTGCAGTCATGTCTGCCTCTCTGTGGCCCCATGGACTGTAGCCCACCAGGCTCCTCTGTCCATGGGATTCTCCAGGCAAGAATACTGGAGTGGGTTGCCATACCCTCCTCCCAGGGATCTTCCCAACCAAGGATTGAACCTACACGTCCTGTGTTGGCAGGTGAGTTCTTTACCAACCAGGAAGCCCCCAAATGGATTGGTAAATAGTGGAAAAAAGGAGGTGGGTGCAGGATGATAGCTCATGCATACTCTTGAGCACAGTATGTTTAATATCTTCTTGATGGTCTGTGATGACCATGAAAATTATGTATTTAAGCCAACTTCATATACAAGCAATGCTCTGCTCAAGTAACACAACTCAAATTGCAACTGCTTTAGGCAGAGTACATCATGAGAAACTGGACTGGAAGAAACACAAGCGGGAATCAAGATTGCCGGGAGAAATAGCAATAACCTCAGATATGCAGATGACACCACCCTTATGGCAGAAAGTGAAGAGGACCTAAAAAGCCTCTTGATGAAAGTAAAAGAAGAGAGTGAAAAAGTTGGCTTAAAGCTCAACATTCAGAAAACGAAGGTCATGGCATCCAGTCCCATCGCTTCATGGGAAATAGACGGGGAAACAGTGGAAACAGTTTCAGACTTTATTTTTTGGGCTCCAAAATCACTGCAGATGGTGATTGCAGCCATGAAATTAGAAGACGCTTACACCTTGGAAGAAAAGTTATGACCAACCTAGATAGCATATTCAAAAGCAGAGACATTACTTTGCTGACTAAGGTCCGTCTAGTCAAGGCTATGGTTTTTCCTGTGGTCATGTATGGATGTGAGAGTTGGACTGNTCACACCTAACAGTCATTAATGCTATTCACCATATGCTTCTGGCTCTCTACCATCAGAGCATATAAAAGGACTACACTTCCCAGGTTCCTCTGGGGTTGGGTGGGGCCATATGATTGGTTCTGGCCAGTAAGTTGTGAGTAGAAGTGACAAGTGTCATTTCTGAGCTAGAACATTTAAACACTGGATCAAGACTGTCCAGAACTTGCTTTCTTTGAACAACAACAACAAAAAAAACCTAGCAATATTATATCTGAATTAGTTAAGAAGGAGGAGGAGGAAGAAGAGGAACCTACTAATATTCAAAATGTTTGCAGGTCCACCAGCCTGGGTCCCTTAGGGACCATAATAAGCAAAGGCCCTCTGCCTTTGTAAAAGTGTATACAGGTAGCATGAGCAAAAAATAAGCTTTTGCTCTTTTAAATCACTGAAATTTGGGAGTTGTTTATTATGGTAGCATAACCTAACTTACCCTAACCTATTCAGAAACTGGTATCAGAGTGGATTTGGAACTTGGATGGGCATACTCCCATGTACATCAACATTTAAATAAAGGCTGAGTCCCGTCATCCAGAAAACAAAAGAGCACCTAGGATGTAGCAAAAATTCAACAAATTGATGTTGGACAGTTTAATTAAACTTTGGCCAAAACTGATCAAGCATATTTAACTTCTGAAATATATTTAGTTTCTTTCTCAAACATATTTGACCTCAGAATTTGGTTACTCAAAAAAACCCCAATGATATACATAAAGCTAAAGAAGAAAACATGCTCATTGAATTAGCAAATGATAGCAAATTCAAAAGAGTAAATGATATGAAGAATTCCAGAGAAATACTTCAGAGACATGTCAACTAACTGAAATTATTATTGAAGGAAAACATAAATTAAGATTAAATATAAATGCTTGCTTTTAATCCACATATTACCTAGATAAGAACAGAATGTGGGAGCTTTCCTTTAAGGATAGCTTATGTTACCTGTAGGTAGGGTTGACTGGAGTTCATTATGAACTACAATAGGAATGTAGGCTAGCAGGAAAATGATAAATTCTTAGACTGCATTAAATTTTTTCACTCCTAAAATAAAAAAATATTTCATACTTAAGAAAAATATTTATAATGTCTGTATGTAAGGCATAAAGACAAATAATGAAAAACATACATGATCTCTGGCTTCATGGACACAGCAGTCTTATGGGAGATAAGGAGTTAAATCAAATATTCTCACAAGTATAAAAATGATACGTTACAGATGAAAGATGCATGGTCCTTAAGAGCAGGCAATAAGAGGATGTGACCTGACAGGGGAGGTCAGAAAGCACATCACTGAGAAAGTAACTATCAAGTCAAGATCCAAAGAATAAATAGAAGTTAATCAAGACATGAGGGTAGGGAAAAACATTCCACACAGAGACAAGCATTTGCAGAAACCTTGTTGCAGGAAGATGCATAAATAGTATAAGGAACTGAAAAAAAAGTAACCACAGTGAGATCAAGGAGAACACGAGTGGACACGGCATAAGATAAGGCTGAAGAGGTAGTTGATGACCAAACCATCAGAGTGTCACAGACATTAGTTCAAAAAGATGAGTGTGAAGGAACGGAGGTGAAGGTCGGGGGTGTACAGGAGCAAATGTGTTTCAGAACAATCATTCTGGTTACAGGGTGAAGAACAGACTGCATTGCATGAAGCAAGAGTGGCCGATGGGAAACCAATAAGGAAATGCCTATCGTGGTCCAGGTATGCAATGACAGAAAACTTGTAAAGAGGAGCTAAGCCACAGTGGGAGATTGAAATGGATACTCCTCCTGGATCCCTTTCAGTTCTCAGAGTTCAGGACAATATGTTTTTTTAAAATATGTGTGTTTGTGGTAATTTTTTTTCTAATGGCTGCAAAGTCTCCTATATGCCTCTCATTGAGAGGTAGAATCTATGTCCCCTTGGACTTGAGACTGTTCAACCAATTAGAGTGTGACAGAAGTAATGCCATGAGACTTCTGAAGCTAACATCATCAAAAGCAGCTTGGCGTTTGGAATGTTCCCCTTCATATCCTCCTTCACTATTCCTCCTGGAACCCAGACGCCGCTCTATGAGCAGCCCAAGCCCTGTGGAGAGATCCAACCCTGTAAGTACTCCAGTCAACAGTCCCAGCTAAGCCAAGCTTCCCAGTCATCTCAGCCCATGGACAGACAAGTGAATGAAAAAGCCTCCGGATAACTCTCGCCCCCAACCATCAGAATCACCATGGCTGTTTGAATCTTCCCTACAGAGCCCCCAGGCATCAAAAAGCAGAGACAAGTCATCCCCACTGTGCCCTGAATTCCTGAAACCATGAGCACAACAAAATAGTTGTTGTTTTAGAGCACTTTGTTTGGGGAGGAATGTTATGCAGAAATAAAAACTGAAGCAGGACAGTGCTGTGTCCCTCACTTCTGGGAGTGAGTCACTATACACTTGATTGGATTCTTAAAAGGATTCAGAAGCCAAAAAATAGTTAAGAAGTCTTCTGCTTTATACACTAGACTTTAGAACTTTGTCTATGCTAAGAAAATATTTCTGTATTAATTAAAGAGGCGTCATTGAAGGAGAAGAAGGGAAGAAAAATTTTGAGGGGGAAATGAGAGGTAGGTGGTATATATTTAAAAGAAGGAAAAGTAAATTAGAAGTAAGGCAAAACCAAATTACAAAGAGATTGAAACACATTCAAAAGAAGGAAGTGAAGCAGAAGACTGGTAGGTGGTGAGTTGGACAGGCTCTAAGGCAACCCCTTGCTCCCTCTCTCTCGGTGGTCATGCTTTTGTGTGACCCTTCTCCTGGCACATGAGCAGAACCTGTGACATGCTTCTAACCAAGAGACTATGGCAAAGGTGACGGGCTGTCACCCTTGTGATTTCATTCTTGCTCTCGTTGTTTAGTCCCTAAGTCATGTCCAACTCTTTGCAATCCCATGGACTGTAGCCCGCCAGGCTTCTCTGTCCGTGGAATCTTCCAGGCAAGAATACTAAAGTGGGTTGCCATTCCCTCCTCCAGGGGATCTTCCCCACCCAGGGATCGAATCCACATCTCCAGCATTAGCCGGCAGATTCTTTACCACTAAGCCACCAGCGACACCATACGATTATATCTTGATAGCAGAAGCCCTCTCCTTGATGGGCTGATGAATTAAGGGTCATACTGAGAAAGCCAGGCTTCCCAGGTGCCGCTAGTGGTAAAGAGCCCAATTGCCAATGCAGAAGCTGCATGTTCAATCTCTGGGTCAGGAAGATCCCCTGGAGGAGGGCATGGCAGCCCTCTCCATTATTCTTGCCTGGAGAATCCCATGGACAGAGGAGCCTTGCAGGCCACAGTCCAAGGGATGGCAAAGAATTGAATACAACTGAAGCAACTTAGCACAGATGTACGCACTGAGAAACCAGTGTAGCAAAGAGCTAAGGTGGAATGCGGGCAGTCTCTAGGAACTATAGGTGGCATCTCAGAACTGAGAGTGGCCTTCAGCTGACAGCCAGCAAAAATCCAGGGCCTTCAATTTGGTGGCCACAAGGAAATGAACTCTGCCAACCCGGGTGAACTTGAAAGTGGATTCTTCCCCAGCCAAGCCTCTGGATGAGAATACAACCTGGTTGACACCATGATGGTAGCCTTAAGAGACCTTGTACAAAGGACCCAGATAAGCTGTGCTCAACACTTGACCCACGGAAACTGTGAGATCATAAATGTGTGTTGTTTTAAGCTGCAAAGTTTGTGGTAGTCAACAATTGAAAACTGATACAGGTAGGAAGGAAGGCGCTGTGGAAGGGCACAGGGGGCAGTAGGAAGAGGACATGGAATATGAGGGCCTGTGGCTGAAGCGTAGCATAAAGGACGGTGAGAAGGGGAGCTCAAGACAGCAGAAAGGACGCATGAATTAACATGTTTGGACTATCACAGAGAACAAGCTGTGAAATAAAAAATTCTAACACAGTACCTGAGATGCAGAGGAAGTTATTTGAAAAGAACACAAGGCTTTGCAAGAGCAGAAACAAAGCCATAGCAGCAAATAGCGCCAGACATGTTGGAAGGTTGCTATGAAACAGGTTGTACTCATCTGTTTAAATTCTATTTTCAAGGAGGGAAAAAAAGCACACTAGTCTAATCAAATTACTCATTTCTTACTTTTCTCAATGAATTCTCACTGATTCTCCCATCTCCCCTTTCCTTATAACATGAATTGTTCTTTTCTGAAAACACGGTAATAGTCTTCAAAAAATGCACAGAAAGCAATGTCCCACACATTACAGAGGGAGATAAAGGCAATTTCGTCTCCCTGCACAAGCCCCAGACTGGCTATCCTTTCTAAACAATTACAAACACTACCCCTTCTAGGGATGAGGAGACAATTACTTTCTGCTTGGACAGTGTTTCCCACAAAGGGACTGGTAATCTCAAGAACTGTAAAGGGAAGTAGTTTAGATGGTTGAGATTTAAGGAGCTTCCGGATGAAGAAAGACAAAGAGCAGAAATCAACTTATGTTGTGAATGAGTGAAAGCAAACAAGAGGAAACCCTCAAAATAATAAAAAGTTAACTTGAATCAGTTCTTTCCTTCTCAAGGCACCAAGAATGAGTGATTACACAAATGTTACTCAGCGGACAACTGACACAAACCCATTTCAAACCAAGTTTATTTGAGCCAGGTTTAAATAAAACTATGGCTCTCATGGAGCCTCAGGAAAGTGATGTCACTCCTCTCTAAGTATCAGATGATAATAACATGCACGAGCTTGCATGCACAGGTTAAGTATCAAGGGCTTCTGTTGCTCAGCAAGTTTGCATGAAGTCAGTCCTAGAACAGCTAAACTTAGCCTTAAACTAAGAGTCCAGACAATGCCGATGTGTGTGCTCAGTCATGTCTGATTCTTTGCGACCCTACAGACTATAGCTTGCCAGACTCCTCTGTCCATGGGATTTTTCAGGCAATATTGGAATGGGTTGCCATTTCCTCCTCCAGGGGATTTTCCCAACCCAAGGATCAAACCCGCATCTCCTGCGTCTTCTGCATTGCAGGCAGATTCTTTATCCACTAGCCATCAAGGAAGGCCTGATGCAGATCACTAACATGGCAAAACATCAGAAGTTAAGAAAATGCTCAGCCACATTTGAACGTAAGTCTATCACTAACTGATGTCAAAATGGTGAAAACTACCTCCCTCATCTCCGCAGACCTCAGAGGCCCACGTGGGAACACCGAGATGCACAATGATGAACGGTTCAGGCCCCTGTCTTCCTGAGGCCCTTGGCACCGCCCGTTTATCACCCGCGGTGCTTGTACATAAGATGCAGACCCAGGCTGTGAGGATGCTGCTGCCTGCGCAGGACACGCTCTGACCTCACAGACGGCCCTGGGGTAGAGCAGCGCCCCTGCTGCTGCCACTCCTCACCTGCGCCTGGCTCTTCAGCCCCCAGGGCTGTGTCAGCCCCCTGGTGAGGGCTGTCTCCAGAGCCCTCAGAGCCTGCTACTTACGGAGTGTCCTCAATTCAGGTTCACAGGGTTGCTTCCTGGTTTCCTCAAAACCACTCTTGTAGCCCAGCCATAATCCTTTTCCAATCAGCACTGTTCCTCTCTCTGCCTGCTGGCAACACAGAGGAGAAGACAGCCCTCCTTAGTTGGCCTAACACATGCTGCAGCATGGTTGCATTTATAACCAAGGTCAAGAAATCATTTACTCTGTCCAGCTCCCCACTTCCCAGCAAGTCTGCCTCACTGAGCACTTACAGGAAAGTGAGCCTGATCCCCAACAGCTCTTAAATGTAGGCGATCAACGAATAAATACCCCAAACTCATCTTCCTTGTATGTCAGAGAAAAACAGCTGGAGCTTCCTACCAGGCCCCACAGTCAGACGGCCTGGATTCAAACCCCACTCACTCCTCCACTTGCCGTGTGACCTTGGGTGAGGTACTTAACCTCTCTGTGCCTCAGTTTCCTCAAGAGACATCACAGTGTCTATTTCATGACACCCACAGTACCATGAAATTGTTTTAAGGATTACAGTGAGGTAGCACATGTCAAGTTCTTAGAACAGTGCCAGACACACACTGCTAGCTATTATTATTATTATTATTATTATCTGATGAGCTCTGGGTAGGGATGGATGTACTCAGAAGCCACCCCAGGGGACCTGAACACTAGTCGTAACTTAGAAATGCCTGGAAATCATGCACTGTTACGACTCCACACAACTGTGGAACTGCTTATAGTTTGTACAATACTGTCACACCCTCATCCCACCTGTTCCTCACAATCCCTGTTATTACCCTCATTTTACAGGTGGAGAAACTAAGGTTCAGGGAGGTCAAGTGCTGCCTTGGTCAAGGTCATGCTGAGAGTTACCTTATAGCCACATATGACTCCACCCCCTTGACCTCAGATCCAAGGCTCTCTATTCCACGTGGGAAACTAGGTCTCCCTCCATCTCCAGGTCTGGGGTGGACTCCATCCTCCCAGGAGGACCCCTAACAGACTGCAGCCCACACAGTAGCTGCCCCTTCCTGTCTGATGATGAGTCTGTGTGCTTGGTGCCTCTTCAACAAACATTACTGAGCACCACTCTAAATCATTGAGACCTGTCAAGCTTTGATTCCCAGAAGGTCAAAAGAGATGGATTAAGCATCATTGTTATGCTGAAGCATCCACTCCTCACCCTGCAGTCCTGAAGTTTGGTGCCTGGGATATTCTTGCCTGAGATGATTTCTCTTGGGGCTTTTTAAAACGAAATGCGCCAGTTAATAGAATCAAATTGCCATTCCTTGAAGTGATGCCAGCAAAGAGAAAGTTCTGTTTACTGCTTCAACATTTTAAGCATTTTAACTTTCAAAGCTCTTTCACAGCTGTTTTCTTCTTCTTCTTTAAGTTTATTGCTTTCAAATCCTTTGTAAAACAGGTTTAAAAATAAAGTTGATCTTCCCCCTTTATAACAGTAATAACTTTCACTGTTTTTTCAAAATCCTTGATATATGTGATCATTATAGAATATTCCGAAAATGGAAGATGGAAAAGTAGAAGGCAAGCTAAAATAACCCCATGCTACCCTCAACCTTCTCCAAGTACATGTCCAGTTCATCAAGANATAGCAGTAACAACTTTCACTGTTTTTTCAAAATCCTTGATATATGTGATCATTATAGAATATTCCGAAAATGGAAGATGGAAAAGTAGAAGGCAAGCTAAAATAACCCCATGCTACCCTCAACCTTCTCCAAGTACATGTCCAGTTCATCAAGAAAACCAGGATTCATACTGTGGTGAGTTGTACTTATGGACTTCATTCTTGGAAAAGCTTGGGTTTTCCTGGTTTTCAGACCTATGATTACACTGCACATCCAAATTTGCACCTGCTTCTTGTCTTTTATAGCATTGTATTAAGGCATGTTTCCATATTGGATAAGGCTCTAATTATTTCCACTAAGATTTGATATCATAATTTGTTTAACCATCCCCTAAATGTTAGGATACAGGTTTTTCATAAATTTTCAGTTATAAATAAAGGCCTCATCGCCTTCCAATTCTGTCATCACAGCCCACGTGCAGCAGATGGGACAGACACAATGACCTCCTCTTATGGACCAGGACACCACACATAGAGAAGAACATCTGCAGCAAGAGAAATAAATCAATGAGACTTGGAGTTTCTCTCTTCCGCCTACACCTTAGCATCCTTCTGATCTCTCAGATAGGGTCATTTATAAGTTTTAAAACTTCACAATGGCCTAACTCAATGACAGAAAACACAGTGAACCACCAGTAACTGACCACCAGTATAACTGACCTTCTCCAATAACTGACCAGTAATTAGGACAACCTTAATTGGCAAACCTTTGCAAACTTTCATATGTTTTAGTATTTCACTCCAATGACCTTAAGGGAGGTTGATACCACTTAAATCCATTAGGCAAGAAATACTGGAGATCTAGGCCTGCCCAGGTGGCTCAGTGGGTAAAGTATCCACCTGTGATGCAGCAGACGCAGGAGACATGGGTTTGATCCCTGGGTTGGGAACATCCCCTGGAGGATAAAATGGCAAACCATTCCAGTACTCTTCCCTGGAGAATCCCATGGACAGAGGAGCCTGAAGGGCTACAGTCCATGGGGTCACAAAGAGAAGGATATGACTGAAGTGACTCAGCACACAATATGCATACATGCGCTGGAGATCTAGGGAATTGTGTACCTAAAGAAACGTAGAAACAGGAGCTTAGTTCAGTTCAGTTCAGTAGCTCCTGCATGTCTGACTCTTTATGACCTCATGGATTACAGCACGCCAGGCCTCCCTGTTCTTCACCAACTCCCAGAGTTTACTCAAACTCATGTCCATTGAGTCAGTGATGTCATCCAATCATCTTATCCTCTGTCATCCCCTTCTCTTCCTGCCTTCAATCTTTCCCAGCATCAGGGTCTTTTCAGATGAATCAGTTCTTCACATCAGGTGGCCAAAGTATTGGAGTTTCAGCTTCAGCATCAGTCCTTCCAATAAATATTCAGGACTGATTTCCTTTAGGATAGACTGGTTGGATCTCCTTGCAGTCCAAGGGACTCTCAAGAGTCTTCAACACCACAGTTCAAAAGCATTAATTCTTCGGCGCTCAGCTTTCTTTATAGTCCAACTCTCACATCCATACATGGCTACCGGAAAAACCATAGCTTTGACTAGCTTTGACATTACTTTGCTGGCAAGTAATGTCTCTGCTTTTTAATATGCTGTCTAGGTTGGTCATAACTTTTCTTCCAAAGAGCAAGTATCTTTTAATTTCATGGCTGCAGTCACCACCTGCAGTGATTTTTAGAGCCCCCAAAATAATGTCTGATACTGTTTCCACTGTTTCCTCATTTATTTACCATGAAATGATGGGACCAGATGCCATGATCTTAGTTTTCTGAATGTTGAGTTTTAAGCCAACCTTTCCACTCTCCTCTCTCACTTTCATCAGGAGGCTCTTTAGTTCTTTTTTGCTTTCTGCCATAAGTGTGGTGTCATCTGCATATCGAAGGTTATTGATATTTCCCCTGGCAATCTTGATTCCAGCTTATGCTTCATCCAGTCCAGCATTTCTCATGCATATAAGTTAAATTTCTCTGCATATAAGTTAAATAAGCAGGGTGATAATATACAGCCTTGACGGTCACGTGGACCACAGCCTTGTCTAACTCAATGAAACTATGAGCCATGCCGTGTAGGGCCACCCAAGATGGACAGGTCATGGTGGAGAGTTCTTACAAAATGTGGTCCACTGGAGAAAAGAATGGCAAACCACTTCAGTATTCTTGCCTTGAGAACCTCATGAACAGTATGAAAAGGCAAAACGATAGGATACTGAAAGATGAACTCCCTAGGTCAGTAGGTGCCCAATATGTTACTGGAGATCAGTGGAGAAATAACTCCAGAAAGAATGAAGGGATGAAGCCAAAGCAAAAACAAAACCCAGTTGTGGAAGTGACTGGTGACGGAAGTAAAATCCAATGCTATAAAGACCAATATTACACAGGAACCTGGAATGTTAGGTCTATGAATCAAGGCAAATTAGAAGTGGTCAAAGAGGAGATGACAAGAGTAAATATCGACATTTTAGGAATCAGCAAACTAAAATGGACTGGAATGGGTAAATTTAACTCAGATGACCATTATATCTACGACTGTGGGCAAGAATCCCTTAGAAGAAATGGAGTAGTCATCATAGTCAACAAAAGAGTCTGAAATGCAGTACCTGAATGCAGTCTCAAAAACAACAGAATGATCTCTGTTAGTCTCCAAGGCAAACCATTCAATATCACAGTAATCCAAGTCTATGCCCCAATCAGTAATGCTGAAGAAGCTGAAGATGAACAGTTCTATGAAAACCTACAAGACCTTCTAGAACTAACACCCAAAAAAGATGTCCTTTTCATTATAGGGAACTGGAATGCAAGAGTAGGAAGTCAGGAAACACCTGGATTAACAGGCAAATTTGTTCTAGGAGTACAGAATGAAGCAGGGCAAAGATTAACAAAGTTTTGCCAAGAAAATGCACTGATCATAGCAAACACTCTCTTCCAACAACACGAGAGAAGATTCTACACATGGACATCACCAGATGGTCAATATCAAAATCAGATTGATGTATTCTTTGCAGCCAAAGATGGAGAAGCTCAATACAGTCAACAAAGACAAGACCAGGAGCTGCCTGTGGCTCAGATCATAAACTCTTTATTGCCAAATTCAGACCTAATTTGAAGAAAGTAGGGAAAAACCACTCGACCATTCAGGTATGACCTAAATCAAATCCATTATGATTATAAAGTGGAAGAGACAAATAAAGTCAAGAGGTTAGATCTAATAGAGTGCCTGAAGAACTATTGATGGAGGATCATGACATTGTACAAGAGGCAGTGATCAAGACCATCCCCAATAAAAAGAAATGCAAAAAGGCAAAATGGCTGTCTGAAGAGGCCTTCCAAATAGCTATGAAAAGAAGAAAAGTGAAAGGCAAAGGAGAAAAGGAAAGATATACTCATTTGAATGAAGAGTTCCAAAGAATAGTAAAGAGAGATAAGAAAGACTTCCTCAGTGATCAGTGCAAAGAAATAGACAAAAACAACAGAATGGGAAAGAAGAGATCTCTTCAAGAAAATTAGAGATACCAAGGGAACTTTTCATGCAAAGATGGGCACAATAAAGGACAGAAATGGTATGGATCTAACAGAAGCAGAAGATATTAAGAAGAGGTGGCAAGAATACACAGAGCTATACAAAAAAGATATTCATGATCCAGATAGTTATGATGGTGTGATCACTCACCTAGAGCTAGACATCCTGGAATGTGAAGTCAAGTGGGTCTTAGAAAGCATCACTACGAACAAAGCTAGTGGAGGTGATGGAAATCCAGTGGAGCTATTTCAAATCCTGAAAGATGATGCTGTGAAAGTGCTGCACTCAATATGCCAGCAAATTTGGAAAACTCAGCAGTGGCCACAGGATTGGAAAAGGTCAGTTTTCATTCCAATCCCAAAGAAACGTAATGCCAAAAATGCTCAAACTACCACACAATTGCACTCATCTCAGATGCTAGCAAAGTAATGCTCAAAATTCTCCAAGCCAGGCTTCAACAGTATGTGAACTGTGAACTTCCAGATGTTCAAGCTGGATTTAGAAAAGGCAGAAGAACTAGAGATCAAATTGACAACATCTGTTGGATCATCAAAAAAGCAAGAGAGTTCCAGAAAAGCATCTACTTCTGTTTTATTATACCAAAGCCTTTGACTGTGTGGCTCACAACCACAACAAATTGTGGAAAATTCTTATAGAGATGGGAATACTAGACCACCTCACCTGCCTCCTGAGAAACCTGTATGCAGGCCAAGCAGCAACATTTAGAACTGGACATGGAAAAACAGACTGGTTCCAACAGGAGCTTAGAGAGTTGAGCAAAAAGATGACATATTACTAGTCTTCCCCATGTTGAAAGGTTTAAATATAAACCATTCCTAAGAGACAGTCCCGTAATTAAGATGCACTATTCCCACAACTCTTTATTTTTAGCTCTATAGGAGTACTTTTCCCTTTATGCTTAGTATTACAGCCAGTTATTTCAATTATTAGCTCATCACTTTACCATTTATCCCACAAGCACACATTGAATGCTTTATCTGGTTGTCTTACAAAGATGAACAAACTGTAATTTCACTGGGAAGGTGGCTTAGGAGGAGGGGCCTGCAGACATAGCAGCTGATGGCTTTGTTCTAGCTGTGTAAACTTAGGCAAGTGATGTACATCTCTGTGCCTGATTCCTCCTTTCTAAGATGAAGATGATAATAATTGCTGTCTCACAGGCTGTTTTGAGGCTTAAAGGCATTGATCCATGTAGAGTATGTGAAATGTATCCTGGTATGTGGTTAGCAGTCAAAATGTTACTTGTTTTGATTATCATCAAGGGGCACAAACTCCAGCTGAGAGGTTTCAGGGATATATCTTTTTTCTAAACTATGATAAAAATACTTATACTCTCACTTTTCTGGGTAAATGGATTCTGTCTTCTCAGGAATAGTTCTCGTTTCTTACAATGAATCCCTTTTATCCAGCCATAATTCTCCAGCGAGTACCTGAGCAATCCATCTGGCCTTCTTAGCTTTAGTAAGATTCACAAAGCTTCTGCATTAGATGTCTCCCCTGAAGTCATTTCCACAGTCAAGAATGTGGTTTCGAAGATGGTTAATTCAGAATGGTTTCAAAATGAACACTTTCCCAATAAGATTCCTTACAAATCTAACTACAGCTACAGCTGAGATGCTAAGAAGAAGGCAGAGACAGAACAAGAGCAACTCATATATTTATATCAAATTTTAAAAATAATTTATGTATTTATTAATACTTAATCCACTCCAGGATTCTTACCTGGGAAGCCCTGTGGACAGAGGACACTGGTGGGCTCACAGCTCATGGGGTTACTAGAGTCAGACATGACTTAGCAACTAAACGACAACAATTCACTTCATATATGAGAAAAAAATTGATAACCAAAATTAAACCAGAAATGAAAAATGCAAACAAACAAATTAATACACAAAAAGGGAGCCACTATGAAAAAAGGCACCCAAACTAGATATATTCAGGTGAGAGATATCTAACTTTAAAAAACTTAAAAAAACAAACAGGTAATTCTAATGTTATTAAACTAACTCGGGCCTTTGAAATATATGAAAATGTCCTGACTTGTTTTTTGAAATCAGTAATGCCTTAACACCAAAATCCAATAAAGATATATTAAACAAATAAACACTGATCAAAATATGTAAATGAATACAGGGCAGCCAAGCAAAAATGTGTATATGTGGGGGACAGAAAAAACATAACAGTGAAAAATAGAAATCTATATGCACATCAAGGTAGATTTATATTAAAATAATGTATGTATGTATATAATAAAGTATGTAATACACAAGTATAATTAATAAATACTACAATTTTATAAGGTTTTGAGATAGTCAACATAAACACACTCACAAGTATATGCAGAAATCACACACACACACAAAAGGAGAATGTTAAACTCTTCACTGCATTTAAAGACCAGATATTATGACCGTAGGTGAAACTCTGGACTCAGTGTTTTCCATCTCAACTCTGTACCATCTGCCTTATAGTTCATGATAGGCAGAGTCCTTCTCATTCATGTTGTATCTCATAGGATATTTTGTTACCTTGGTACAAAAATAATACTACAGATATCTAGACAACTCAACATTCTCTAAAACTGAGAAAAAGCAAAGATAAGCCTTCCTGGGTAACTCAGCAGTTAAGAATCTGCCTGCCGATGCAGGAGACTCAGGAGATGCAGGTTTGATCCATGGATTGGGGGAAATTCCTGCAGAAGAAAATGGCAACCCATTTCAGTATGCTTGCCTGGAAAATCCCATGGACAGGGGAGCCTGGTGGGTTACAGTCCATGTGGTTACAAAGAGTCAGACATGTCTTAGCAACTAAATAACAACTATGTTCCAACATCCCTTCCAATAAATACTGGTCCCATGCAAGGATTTGAGGGAAAAAAAAAGAGATTTTTTATTCAAAAATGTTCAGGATATTTCTCTAAAAAGGACATACAGATGGCCAATAGGAACATGAAAAGATGTTCAACATTGCTAGTTATTAGAGAAATGCAAATCAAAACTACAATGAGATATCATCTCACACTGGTCAGAATGGTTATCATCAAAAAATTCATTCACAAACAATAAATGCTGGCAAGGGTGTGGAGAGAAGGGAACCCTCCTGTACTGTTGGTGGGAATATAAACTGGTACAGCCAGTATGGAGAACAGTATGGAGGTTCCTTCAGTTCAGTTCAGTTCAGTCGCTCAGTCATGTCCGACTCTGCGACCCCATGAATCGCAGCACACCAGGCCTCCTTGTCCATCACCATCTCCTGGAGTTCACTCAGACTCACATCCAGCGAGTCCGTGATGCCATCCAGCCATCTCACCCTCGGTCATCCCCTCCTCCTCTCCTTATATATATATATATATATATATACCTGCTTTGTTTATACTTTAGAACTTGGGGCAATCTTGTATGTTAAAATGATAAGCATATAAATAATGATACCAACAATGGTATCCAAATTAGGATAAACAGTTCATATTTGAAAGATATTATGCATTTAAAAATAAAAACACATGATTCCAGAATGTTTACCTAACTTACTTGGCATTCTTAAGTAAAATCCTTTTCAATTTTAAAGTTTTTGAAATTTATATAAAAACAGAATTGGAAGGAACAGGAAGGTTATTTATTTTTTTGCCACATTTCCAATTTGATTCCATTCATAGTTCAAATTATCCAAATGAAAAAGAAAATGTATTACTGTCAAACAAAGTCATCACTGCTTAAAACCTATACAACTAAATAGATTATGCTAGATCAGGTTCCTGAGGAGCTATAGTACTGCATAAACTTGTTCAAATGCATGTTTTCTGCTCCCGAGGGTTTTGATTAAGCATTTTACAATATAAAAGTAGACTAATGAGTGTCTAATTGCTTGAGTTACTTAGGGTCAGATAAATACATGCTTACCCCCAAATTAATCTATGTAAATTAAAGATAAAACAGGGAGTGTGAAAGTTTTATTTCTTGACCTGGGAAACACATAGTTAATTAGGAGTTCTTACCATAATTATCAAGGTCGCTGGTCCTATAAAACTCCAAATGAAGTAGGTGTCAAGTCGGAGCCAACATCTGCAATGAAACACAGGGAGAGAAGGCATTCAAGGACTGGCTATGGGACATACATCAAGAGTGAGCGAGTGACAGAGAAGAATGTGAGCTGCAAAGCATTCCACTGGGAGACAGGAAATATTACATTGCTTGTTCATTTAAATGCTGAATTATGTGCCCAATTTCTGACAGCACTATTGATGGAATAAGATAATTACCCCTGGAGGAAGCAGGAATAAATGGCACTGGGCCTATTTGCTGGGGCC
Source organism: Neotragus pygmaeus (assembly GCA_006410875.1). Taxonomy (NCBI): domain Eukaryota; kingdom Metazoa; phylum Chordata; class Mammalia; order Artiodactyla; family Bovidae; genus Neotragus; species Neotragus pygmaeus. The sequence continues at coordinate 396,355 of SJYV01038801.1, forward strand.
TTTTGTGTCTGTCACAGAAATCTTAAGAAAAAAGAAAGAAAGAAAGAGCAATACATATAGCCATTAAGTCGAGTAGCTTTAAGCTATCCTTTTCTTTCCAATTATGGTGCTACATAACCTGCCTATCAGCTGTCAGGTAAAGTGACATTTTCCTGTCAAGAAGATCTGAGGAAATTCAGTACAAAGAAGAAATAAATTTGGTATCAGAAGACTGAAGTTTAATTAGGTTGGGCAGCCAACCTTTGAGAGTTCTTGAGTCTTAAAAAGTGCATTGTTACTGCTAGTGCTTCTGAGGTTGCAAATGATCCTTAGCATCCCATGAAGTTGATTCATGACCCAAAAGTAAATTATTAATCATTTAATTTCAGTTACATTTAATACTCCCCCAATTCTTAAAGCCTTTGGGAAATTACATTTTTTTTCTTCAGGATGACAGGAAGACAAAATGGAATTGACTAGTTATGAGAAAGATTAATGTAAATCTTGAATAAATTACCTTTAATGTTAAAAATCATATCTTAAATTATTTGCCATTTGGATATATTTGAAGCATAGTTAAAAAAAAAACAAACTGGAAAATAGTTCAGTGGTGTGCTAAGTGTTCTAAAACAGCATGCATGTTGTCTGAAGTATGTAAATATTTCTCATTATGTAACTACTCATTAAATCTCAACAATANCTTAAATCTATTTCTCACTTCCACTGCATAATCATAAGGGATTTGATTTAGGTCATACCTGAATGATCTAGCAGTTTTCCCTACTTTCTTCAATTTAAGTCTGAATTTGGTAATAAGGAGTTCATGATCTGAGCCACAGTCAGCTCCTGGTCTTGTTTTGTTGACTTTATAGAGCTTTTCCATCTTTGGCTGCATAGAATATAATCAATCTGCATTGAAGATTTTGAAAATTGTGTAATAAACAAAAGTTCTGTTTCATCTGAAGTGCAGTATTAATCGCTGCCATGTCCAACTCTTTGTGATCCCGTGGACTGTAGCCTGCCAGGCTCCTCTGGCCATAGAATTCTCCAGGCAAAAATAATGGAGTAGGTAGCCATTCCTTTCTTCAGGGGATCCTTCTGACTCAGGGATCAAATCTGGGTTTCCTGCATTGAAGTCAGATTCTTTACCGTAAAATACTAAAGCTAGTTGACTGTGGAATTTTTCTTCTTTTTTTACCTGATACCAGTTAATAAACCCAACTGAAGAACACTTTGAAGGAATCCCAGCTTAGATCATTGCAGAATTGAAAGTTGTTGCCCTTGAGCAATTTCAGACAAAGAGAAAACCAAAGAAAAACTGACGGGTGAACTGAATTCATTAAGGAATCAGAAAACAAACTCTTGGTCATTATACAGCTGACAGATTCTGTTGGCTTGTTTCACAGTGTATGTTATCAGACATATTCGCAAACTCCTTTACTGATGCACATCACTGAGACAACACAACCCTCAGCACTAGGAAATCAGTAATGTGCTGTCACTAATGGAAAGAGCCATCATTATTATACTGATTGGCTCTAATACCTTCCTGGGGCATTAAGTTAATTTAGGTAAAATAATAATATCAATAACTTGATTGTTTTCCCCTCTGACTGGAGACATATTTTAAAAAATGAATGCTCTACTGGAAAAGGCTGTGTGATGCTTCATGGATACTCATGTTTTTCTTACAATGAGACACTAAAATCCTGCAAGTATCCATGTGGAGACCAAAGAAGCAGAATAAGTTGCCAATATTAATACAAATATTATTACTGACTCAATTCATAGTCATTGATGACTGATTTAGGCATATGTTTACTGCAGATGTCTAACTTCACTAAGGCAAATATCTCTATTTTAGGATTTATTCAGATTCTTAAAGAAGAAATTATAGATCAATTCTATTAGGACTGAAAAACGATCAAACCAATTGCCTCTAAGACAGAAAAGAAAATCTTTATTCTAAGTAAAGAATTTTTGTGTGCTTTTTAGAAGCACCAAAATTCAAACACATAGCCAATATTGTCATAGAACATCATTTCCGTTCATAGTTGATTTGCCCTTAGTGTTTATACAGGTGACCCTATCAAGATAGCATTTTTTTTTTTTAAACTCTGTGATTTAGACATTTCTAACTGAGACTATATTTTCTCTCATTTGGGATAAAATCATAAGATCTATCTAGACTAAATTTAAATTTATTTCACCAACAGAATTTCCAGTGCTATCTCTCAATACTTTGGCTTACCAAATAATAAACATCATCAGACATGATTTTTTAGTATTGGCAATGGGACTTTCCTTTATCCTTCCAGTCTCCTGCAGGCCAATCTGTGTCTAGCAGTGAAGTTTAGAGATGTGTGGCCCAAAGAAGGGGTGCCCACAACAGGCAACCAGAATACTGGTGCTGTCTACACCTGGCCTACCCAATAAATTAGATCTCACTCTTCTCCAGGAGAAGCTAGGACTGACTGAGTGCACACCAGTTGGTGGGAGGCAGGGAGGAGATGCTATGTTTCTGCCTGACTGCCACCTACCTGAAAGACAAGAGTCAACAGTCGAAGTATCCTACCATCGGGACTTCCCTGGGGGTCCAGTGGCTAAGACTCCAAGCTCCCAATGAAGGGGGCCCAGGTTCGATCCCTGGTCAGGGAATCCACATGCCACAACTAAGAGTTTGAATGCAGCAATTAAAGACCCCACATGCCACAGTTAAGACCCAGCACAGTCAAACACAATTAAAAAATATTATAATATCCTATAATACGACAGACATGAAACTTACCATTTTTATTACGTTCATTCAATACATTTGCTGAGTATCTGAGGTATGCCAGACTCTAGCACTTACTGGACCTTTTCTACAGTCCCACAAAATATCTGAACTGAATAAGGCAGGATTTCATCCCTTCCTGCCTGTTTGAGGCAGGACATGGGTCTCCTGTTCTTGGATTAGGAGATACACCATCTGCTCCCCTGGTTCTTTAGATTCTGACTCAGACTATTCCATGGGTTTCCCTGCAGGTCTCTAACTTTCCAGGTAGATGAACTTCTCAACCTTCATAAACACATGAGCCAAATCCTCATATTAATCCCCTTTTGTATGTATTTGTGTGTGTGTTCACCAACTGCCTCTCTAGGTCTAAAGGACACTCCTCCATTTTGGGTGTCAAGATTTTCTTTCTTTTCTATATGATAGCAGGTGTAGCTATGGTTTTGTTCATACTCTTACTTGACAAAATTAAAAGTTTACCAACCTAAACTAGACTTCCAAACATCTTCATTTTACTAGTCTATGAGTTCTCCAAGTCTGAAAATCAATGATCTACCTCCTTGTCTGATGGCCCATAAAGAAAGAACAGCTCTCCTGAAGTTATAAACTCTCACAAGTTTATCTAGCTTGTGATTTTCCATGCTTCTTGATCCAGTATCAATATACAATTCTTGAACTTAAAAACACACACTATTATCTGCAGAATAAATAACATACAATTCCCTCTTCTACCCTGAATTGTTAAAACTACTATTTTCACAGTAAATAACTGTTAGAACCATTGCCAGTGAAATATTAGCATGTTTTGTTGACTCTTTACAAATACCAAGAGAAATTAAATGTTTCTTGTGGCACACTGGTTGGGCTGTTAATGACCTGTAATTGAGCCTGAAATCCTGGCTTTTTTCAAAAATAGAAATAACCAGTGATAAATACCTGTCATATAGAAATTAACATCTCTATTACAGAGGCTTCATTAAAATCTATTTCCTCTCAAATTATGTTGAACACTGAATACTTTTTAATAATTTTACTGATGCATTCTTTTGGTCCCGCTTGGTCTTTGTTACTGTGAAGGCTTTGCTCTCTGGCTGTGGTGCACAGGCTTCTCATTGCAGTGGCTTCTCTTGTTGCAGAGCACAGGCTCTAGGGCACTCAGGCTTCAGCAGGTGTGGCTCAAGGGCTCAGCAGTTGCAGTCTATGGGCTCCAGAGCACAGGTTCAACAGCTATGGCACACGGGCTTCGTTTCTTTGCAGCATGTGGGATCTTCCCAGAACAGAGATTGAGCCTGTAATCTCCTGCACTGGCATGCAGATTCTTCACTGCTGAGCCACTGGGGAAGCTCTGAATACTGAATAATTTAATTCTATATCTATTTCAGAAGGATGAATTTGTTGGCTAAATTGCTTGAATGGTAAGAGACACACCTTTATTCAGAGTTCTGAAACTTTAACTGGTTATTTTTCATACCAACCTACATCAAGTAGTTCCCATCTTCAAAACATTCAGTCTCTATAAGAATGAATTCCCCCCAAAAAAGTGTTACAGGTGAAAATACATAATTTAAATCAGTGCCAGAAGAACTACTAGGGAAAAAAAGAAAATTAATAACAAAGGTAAAGATTATTTAATAGCTTTAATTACAACTTTAGAGCATTTTAATAGTGCTGAACAATGAAAGTGACTTTATAATATCAAAGCAAATAGAAAGAAAAAAAATAACTTTATTCTGTGAATCCAAAAGCCAGAGAATGCTGCAGCTCCTGGGTTTACTTGCAGCCAGTATATGGACAAATAGATAATTTTGCTTTAAAGCCATTAACAGAACAGAGTAACACAAAGTATTCTCTGATATGTACTCAACTCTGGTGTGATTTTATCTATTTCAATGAACTCAAAGATAATATTAACATACAACGAAGGTCATATTTGGGGGAAGTAGCAAAACATTTCACATGGGCCAGGGCATCTGGATTCTAACCATGGTTCTCCCACCTTCTCCCTTTTAGATGTGAAGTAAATCACTTTTTCTGCCTGGGTCCCAGGTTCCTCCTCCATAACATGAGAGCACAAAATTAATCCATCTAGTGTGTGCAGAGTCACTTTAGTCATGTCTGACTCTTTGCGACCCTATGGACCATAGCCTACCAGGCTCCTCTGTCCAAGGGATTCTCCAGGAAAGAATACTGGAGTGGGTTGCCATGCCCTTCTCCAGGGGAGCTTCCCAACCTGGGGATCGAACCCAGGTCTCATGTCTCCTGCAAGCAGGTTCTTTACCACTAGTGCCACCTGGGAAGCCCTGATCATCTAGGTGGTGGTGGCAGTTAAGTCGCTAAGTCATGTCCAACTCTTGCAACCCCATGGACTGTAGCCTGCCAGGCTCCTCTGTCCATGGGATTCTCCAGGCAAGAATACTGCAGTGGGCTGCCATTTCCTTCTCCAGATCATCTAGAAGAGCCCATTAATTAATGGCATGATTCAAGTTAGGAAATTATTTTTTAAATAATTGTATCACCCTAGACATGTATTTGGAGAAGGCAGTAGCAACCCACCCCAGTACCCTTGCCTGGAAAATCCCATGGACAGAGGAGCATGGTAGACTACAGTCCATGGGGTCACAAAGAGTCAGACACGACTGAGCGACTTCACTTTCACTTTCAGACATGTATTAATCTTATTCAACAGTAACAAAAAATTTTCGTTATTCCTTTTAGGTCTCTTTTAATCTCTAGGTTCTGCCCTCCATTCCTTTTGTGACTTTATAGTGTGTCACCTGGGGCCTTGAACCTGCGGAGTTCCCACGATCTGGATGGGCCAGCACCTACTCATGGTGCAATTCAGCACGCTCCTCTGTCCCCTGCAGAAGCAAATGACACTTGGTTTCAGAAATAAAAGTATTTAAATCTTCACTTTATTACCTTATGCTATTTTTAAAATGGGACGTAAATATTAATAACAACAACAACAAAAGCATTTAGAGGCAGTCTCTATGGACTGTAACCCAACCTTCCTCATTCACCTAGAACATCACTCTTTTCCGAGGAGAAATAAAGTATATGAGCAGATTCTCAACCAATACCAAGGATTGTTTTCTCCCAGGAAGCCAGCTCTAGACTCCTATGGATTAGAGATAGACATTTTCTCCCCAGTCTGTTCTTAGGAAAAGTTTCTTTTCATCCTTTTTCTTCCATCTGTCTCTTTTCTAGACCTACAGCTCTCCTACCTCAAAGCTGTTACAGAAGTTGGCCCTACCACATGGAGCCTGCCATCAATACCTATTCCAGGAGGCAGCCTTTCAGCAGAAACATTGAAATATGCTACCTCAGAAGGATAAACTCATCTCTCCGGGGGAAGTGAACTCCAGAAGGCAACTTAAAAAACATCACCCAGCAGGAAAGGCAGAAAGGGAGAGAAATATGTTTCCCAGCATTGTCGTCGAGGAAACAATTCCACCACCGGCCATTCCAGCTGTATCATCTGCAAAACTGAGTGTCCCGTAGACAGAGCAGATGTTCCAAAGCTGTGTCGTTTGTAAATATAGACGAGAAATGTGAATTGAAGATGTGACCTCACTCAATATCATATTTGAGGGTAACAGCAATTAGGAACATTGACTATAATTTGAGCTGAGAATGCAGAGATCTTTTTTCAGTCCAAATATAACTGCAAAAAACATATTTTCAAAAAGTAAAATGACGCTCACTGTTGCCTGCCACCACACAGTCGCAAAGCAAGCCAGTCTAATTCTGAAGCTCCCAGACAAACGTGGCCGATTCCACATCTTTGCTAAAAGAACTGTCAATTCTTCAGTGACAGGAGAAATTAAAGGCTGGGTTGAATGGAGGTCAGGAAATAAACAGTTTCTGTAAAAGAATGAATGACTGGGAAGAAAAGGGCAGAAGGAGGCCTTTTTTTTTTTCTTCAAAGTTTCAGGGAATTAGGAATAACAGCTTCACACATCCCATTCCTCTAAGGAAAGTAAAAGGAAGAAAAATTGAGCCTTGATTTCTTGCTTGGAGATGGCTAATTGGGCACATCTCAAAGGTGGGCTACCTCCAGCTGATCTGTAGTAGTGGCTGCCTGGACTGTGAAGGATTCTAAGCACAGTCCTGGATCAGCAGGGAGGCATGCTGGGATCAATTAGTAATGTCTTCTACAGATGCCATACTTGCAGAATAGCAGCATGAGCAGACAGATATTTAGCATCCTACAAGGTGATCTCTAGGGTTTCTTCCAGCACTCTGTGTAGCTCCATTCATTTTCAGAAGATGAAACCAGGACCAAAGGTGGTTAAGTGACTTGGCCAATGTCTAGCCCTGGGCAAGGCTGAACTAGAGGCTGGCCTTGATTCCCAATGACCATATTCTTTCTACCACTAAATGCATCAGGTTACTTTCCTGAAGCACAAACTGCGACAAACGAGGGAAAATGAAGTGAGGGAAAGCAAAGAGAGAAAGGTAAACAGTGACTGAGGGACCAAATGAAAAAGAAGAAAAGATCAGCAGGATTAATAGGGCTCCGTCAGAGGACAGACATAACTTCCAGGCTACAGAGAATATGCAAACTAGCTATTCCCACACCTGGTGAGTCAAGGATGCTGACAATGTCCTCCACACCATTCACCTGAGAGAACCCACTGTGTCCCTCCCTTGCTTCATCCCTGAGCCAAAGCAATGCCAATGGCAATCATGCTCAGTCATGTCCAACTCTTTGCAACCCCATCGACGGTACCCCACCTGCCTCCTTTGTCCATGGAATTTTCCAGGCAAGAATACTGGAGTGGGTTGCCATTTCCTACTCCAGGGGATCTTCTCAACCCAGGGATCGAACCCGTGTCTTCTGTGGCTCCTGCATCGGCAGGTGAATTTTTTTACCACTGGCGCCACCTGGGAAGCCATCCTTGAACATCAACTCTTATAGCCCCATCTGGGCAGATCTCCAGTCATGTAGCCACAGATGCCCAGACCAGGAATGGATAACTGGTCATAGCTAGGCTAAGTGAACTTCCCGTCCTCAACCCCCAGAATCTGAAACTGGGGCCTGGAGACACTTGGCATTCTGCATTGGGTGCCTGACAGTGGAAGTGAACCAGAACCAGAAGCCGTGTTTGGGACACACACATGCCAAAACAGAGACTGCTGGTTTGAAGAGAAAGGGAGAAAAAGGAAACAGGTGCAAGGAGCTGCAGGGACAAGAGACTATGTGATGTTAAGAAAAGAAATTGGGAGATTGGGACTGATACACATGCACTACTCTATGTAAAATAGATAACTAGTAAGAACCTACTGTAGCACAGGGAACTCCACTCAATACTCTGTAATGGTCTACATGGGAAGAAAATCTAGAAAAGAGTGTATATATGTCTATGTATATATGATTCACTTTACTATACATCTGAAACTAACACAACATTGTAAATCAACTATATGCCAGAGTTTCCCTGGTGGCTCAGATGGTAAAGAATCTGCCTGCGATGCAGGAGGCCTGGGTTCAGTTTCTGGGTCAAGAAGATCCCCTGGAGAAAGGAATGGCAACCCACTCAGCATTCTTGCCTGGAGAATTCCATGGACAGAGAATCCTGATGGGTTACAGTCCATGCAGTCCCAGAGTCAGATACAACTGAGTGACTAACACACCAACATTATACTCCAATAATATTAAAAAAAATTTTTTTTTTTGTTAAAAAGAAGAGAAAGTTAAAGAAATTAGATGCTCTGGTTCCACATTTTAGGGAGACTCAGACCACAGTGACAGACTTTATTTTCTTGGGCTTCAAAATCACTGCACTCGGTGACTGCAGCCGTGAAATCAAAAGACGTTTGCTCCTTGGAAGGAAAGCTATGACAAACCTAGACAGTGTTTTAAAAAGCAGAGATATCACTTTGTTGATAAATGTCCGTATACTCAAAGCTATGGTTTTTCCAGTAGTCGTGTACAGATGTGAGAGTTGGACCATAAAGAAGGCTGAGAGCCAAAGAATTGATGCTTTCTCATTGTGGTATTGGAGAAGACTCTTGAGAGTCCCTTGGACAGCAAGGAGATCAAACTAGTCAATCCTAAAGGAAATCAACCCTGAATATTCATAGGAAGGAGAATGATGCTGAAGCTGAAGCTCCAATACTTTGGCCACCTGATGTGAAGAGTCAACTCATTGGAAAAGACCCTGATGCTGGGAAAGATTGAAGGCAAAATGAGAATGGGGCAACAAAGGATGAGATGATTAGACAGAGTCACCAACTCAATGGACATGAATTTGAGCAAACTTCAGGAGATAGAGGAGGATAGAGAAGCCTGGTGTGCTGCAGTCCATGGGGTTGCAAAAAGTTGGACACGACTTAGCGACTCAATCAGTGACCACTGTACTCCAGACCACTCTGATCTTGCATGATTCCCAAAATGTAAGACTATTTTGCTTCAACTAGCTCAGGTGGCTTCTGTTCCTTGCAAGCAAATATAACCCCAGCCAAGTCAACTGAACCCTGGTTGGTTTCCATTTTCTATGAATACAATGACTGCTATGGAGAGAAGGAGATGAGAAATAGTGTCCTTTTGGGGGTCAAATGTTCTCATAAAACCCGAACTAATATGCTAACCATTGCAATAAAACACTGCCTCTTTGCCACCAAGCAAGGCATTAAGGCAATAAATGAAATCAAACAAGATATCAGCTTCTTTAAACCTATTTTGATGGTTAACTTTTCAAATGAAGATGAAACCAATATATGTTATTTATTTATTACCAGGCATTTCTGCACAACAACCCTAGAGTTCTCAGGCTGCAAAATCCTGAAAATATGGCACCCATTTGCTAGTCACAAGTTACTAAAAATCCCAGATGGTAAAGTGTTTAAAATCGACTGTGGGAAAAAGCAGTGTCTGTCTCCTAAGCAAGATTCTAGAGCTGTAAAATTGGCTGGTGGTATATGAAGAGTTCATAAAACTGTGATTAAATAAAGCACCAGCAAGCTCTCAGGCAAAGACTGCTCTGAAGCCTCCTTGTAGGAAAGAAAAGTGCTATAAAGTAGAGAGAGAGAAACCCTTTTTAAAAAACAATTCACTTTTGTGAGGATTGGGCTTTCACTGAAGTCCTCCAAATCTGGAACAGAAAATGAGATCACGGAAGGAAAACCCTGTTGAGCTGTCTCCACAGCCGGCATCCCGTAGCGTAGACCTGTAAGTCGTGCAGTTTGCCAAGTGTTGAGCAGTCCATGGTTCCCATCACACATCATGGGAAGCAAATGCCCCAGATTGAAATGTTTATTTTCTCCGAATTTTTTTAGTGATTTTGCACAAAATACTACTCTCGTTTTGCTGAGTTTATCATCCTCTAGTTGACTCTTTCCTCTGCATGCATGCTAAGTCGCTTCAGTCATGTCCGACTCTGTACGACCCTATGGACAGCAACCCACCAGCCTCCTCTGTCCACGGGATTCTCCAGGCCAGAATCCTGGAGTGGGTTGCCATTTCCTTCTCCACTAGTTGACTCCAAAACCATGTGAAATATTTAACCTCTAAAGAGATAAACCTCTGGTGCTTTCGCTGGTTGTCAACCCCAAAGTCATGCAGATGCCAGAAGAGAGGTGCCTGGGACAGTGAGGAGCAGCGGTGTAGCTCACACAGCAACACAAGCCAACCTTTTCAAGACAGCAACCTTTGCAACTGGTGCAGAGAGAGCTGCACTTGCATCTGCCTTCCCCGTTTACTTCCTTGAGCCTTGGACCCGTCCAGACAGCTTAGATGGGGGTATGACTAAAATAATGTGGAATGGTCAGGGTGGTCTTGATTTTCATTTTCAGACAGTAGAGTGTTTCAGACAAGGTAAATGATCAATAAACAGTCATTATTCTGTCCGGCTGCCGAAGACACAGTTTGGACCATCTGTCCAGCACATGGCCCCTCCTCTAGCAAATGCCTCCTCCAGAAAACAAAATTGGTTCACAATCATCCCCTATTGCCGACTGGGCCAAGAGTGGACACGTGCCCCCAGGGGGAGCCAATCGCTCCTGACCTTGTAGCAAACCAAGTTGTCCCTGGGGCCACAGAGAGCTTTAGTCAGGTGTGTAAGGGGGCACTAGACTCCACGCTGCCCTTTCAGGCTGACTATTTGTACCAGGGACCCAGAGAAAGTTTTCAGATTATCATAAAGGAGAGTATCAGAGAGAATCAGAAATGAGAGAACTGGGGTGGAGAGGAGGGGCAGCAGAGCCGTAGAGACAGACAACAGAAACAGAGACGGCCAGCCCGGGATCTGCTGGTTCCTCTCTCACCAGGCCCAGCTGTACTCCCTCTCCTGCGCTTCTCTGATGTCCCCCTGCAGCCTTCCAAGAAAATCCACATCTCTGGTACAGCTAGTATGAGTGTTACCAGCAACCCCATCCATCCAAACCTTCCAAACCATCCATCCAAACTCTAACCATCCAAACCTTCTGTACATCAGCAAACCACTTCCATCCCCAACCCCCGTGAAGAAAACTGTTGATCCCTCCGTTACAAGACTGCACGTCACCAGAGGATTCTCTGTTGAGTTGGAAGACACTGGATTTTTTCATGTTACCCCATTTTTGCAGTCTATTGGTAAACTATTCAGTACTGTCCCAAACACCATATAACATCTGAAATTCACTCTCCCTTAAAGACACTTGACGAATGTGACGATAAATTGAGTGGAAAGCTTCCCAGCAGACACTTCTGGCCACCGTATAGGAAGGCCTGGGAGAAAGCACTGCTGACGGTCTCTGTCTCCGTGTCCTGAGGTCAACTGCACCATGTCGTCAAGAGCGCAGTAGGGGAGGGGCCTGGAGCCTAAGTGACAATGACAAAGTTGACCGAGCTCAGATTTCTCGGCCCCATGCAATTCTCTCCTTAGTTTTATCTTCTCTCTTTGGTCTTGGTGGATAGGAACAGGAGCCTTGGAATCTGACAGACCGAGATAAAAATCTCAGCTCTACACTTACTGGCTGTGTGACTTTGGACAATTGCTTTACCTCTCTCTGCCTCAATCGTCTCACCTATGAACCACCTTCGTCAAATAGTTGGTATGAGGACTGAAGGAGACAAGACATTAAAAGAGTTTAGAACAGGGCCTTCCCTGGTGGTCCAGTGGCTAAGATCCCACACTCCCAATGCAGGGGGTCTGGGTTCAATCCCTGGTCAGGGAGTAAGATCCCACATGCCCCAACTAGGAGTTTGAATGTTGCAATGAAAGATCCTGTATGCTGCAACAAAGACCAAGGATCCTGTGTGCCACAGCTAAGAGCTGGCACAGTCACATAAATACACATATTTTTTAAAGTTTAAAAAAAAGGAGTTTAGAATGTGCCTAAACACATAGGAAACATCAGCAATATTTTGTTATCCTTGTAAACAGGTGTGACCATGTGACGTAAGTTATTACCAACGGAATGCAAACAAAAGTAATATTCTATTTCTTATCAAAAAATGCTTCCCCTCCATTCTTTCATACCCACCCTTTGGGTTGGAACACAAGGTATGTAACTGGTAAGCCAGCCTGTATGAACAAGGGGCACAGCTTAGACTATGGCTAAGGAGCGAGAGAAAAACACCCGAATCCCTGGATGGCTTCATGAGGCAGAACTACCTGCTTGCCTTTCACACAGAAATAAACTAGCTTGCCTGAAAAAGTGTAGCTATTATTTATTAAGCATTACCACCACTGTGACATTAAATATTTTAAGAAAGTGATGACCAAATCAAAAATATAATTATATGTATAAAAAAATAAGTCCACTGTACCATCACTATTTTCTATGTCCATTAAATTGTCACTCTGAGAAAGATCTCAGGATATCAATGCTTGTTACCTTGTCTATTTCTGAAACTGTAAATTTGATGATCTTTTCATGAAGATTTCTCCCAATAATATAATCAACAAAACAAACAATCTAGCCACTGGAATTTTACCTGGTCATCAGTATTGTTATTAAAAATCAGAACACTCTGAGACAGTCATGAAATGGAACAGGACCCTATGGTCCTTTCCCCCCCCCCCCCCCCCCCCCCCCCCC